>VTFQ01000001.1:64600365-64762865 GCA_036281575.1 Ancherythroculter nigrocauda | reverse complement strand
TGAGATGACCGGGAAAAACATGTCCCGCGATAGCTAGGCTACATAACACGAACGCGCATCAAAAACATATTAAACCCTAAAATAACAAAAATATATGGTATTTGTCCAGCTACAAGCCTACCTGATAAATCCAATAAATCTTTTAGCAGAAAGGATCTCGGGAATGATTCAAATCAGATTATTACATATATTCCCTAAATCGTTTAGTCAATAATTTCAAATCGTGAGGTAAAATTCGCCCTGCTAGCTTCGCCCTCGGGCTTGTTTACTGTCCCAGCAGTTCCCGAAAATGACGTGTGATGCGCGTGACGTAGATGCCGCGGGGGGGCGTGGCCAGCTGTCAGTGCAGGAGTTGCTTATAAAAACGAATCGGGATACAGATCCACACGAAACGAACGCATCAGAGCAAATCAACCGAACATCTCTCTCAAAGAGCGTTCACTTTCAACAGACAACCTCTTAGACTTATTCAAGAGCGTTTCATTGCTGCTGTCCTTCACATCTTTGGGACTTTTTGGTTTGTGTTTAATTCATTCAAGAGGAACAGCGATACATCGCACTCCAGGAACGGGACAGAACGCTGTTTCATTGACTGTCATCGTTATTCGCGCTGCTTATTTTTGGGACGGTTTTACACTTGAAATAAGCCGCTTTTCCAGAAGAACTCTATGAGTACACAAATGGAGCAACCGTTTTATCACGACGACTCGTTTCTGTTGGGTTACGGTCACAACGACGCGGCACTACATGACTATAAACTCCAGAAGCAGAGTATGAACTTGAACCTGACGGAACCCTTTCGGAGCCTCAAATCGGACCTTTATCAGACCGCCGATGTCGGCTCGCTCAAACTCGCCTCTCCGGAGCTGGAGAGACTCATCATCCAAAACAGCAACGGGGTGCTGACGACCCCTACACCGGGCCAGTACCTCTACGGTCGGGGAATCACCGACGAGCAGGAAGGCTTCGCGGAGGGCTTCGTCAAGGCTCTGGATGAGCTTCACCAGATGAACCAGATGCCCCCGCCCAACGTCTCGATTGGAGCCGGCGGCGTGACGACGTGCTCGACAACTGCGTCCGTTTTCGGCTCCTCCCTGCAGTCTGAGCCTCCCATTTACACAACGCTAAATGCGTACTGCCCAGCACCCAGCCACCCGTCCACCACCATCAGCTACCTGCCGCCCCACATTCAGCAGAGCCAACACCCGGAAAACACGCACGCGTTCCAGCACTCTCAGCGCTTCGTGCCTTTGAAAGAGGAGCCGCAGACCGTTCCCGACATGCACAGCAGCGACGGTTCGCCACCCATGTCCCCGATCGACATGGAGAACCAGGAACGCATCAAGGCGGAACGCAAAAGGCTCCGAAACCGACTGGCGGCCACCAAATGCCGCAGGCGCAAGCTGGAACGCATCGCGCGGCTGGAGGACAAAGTGAAGGTACTGAAGTCCGACAACGCCGGCCTGTCCAGCACAGCCTCCGTCCTGCGGGAGCAGGTGGCCCAACTCAAACAGAAGGTCCTGAGACACATGAACAGCGGCTGTCAGCTCATGCTGACCAGTAAGATGGAGGCGTTTTAAACGCGAGTGGACTTTCAGAAGTAAATATAACACTGGAAATTGTTTGTGTTCCACAACTGAACGGCACTGGGAACTCTCAAGCTCTCAGCTGAGTTATTTTGGACACATCCTGGGTTCCGATAAAAGCTCGTAGCGAACCCTAGTCCAGAAGGGGGGCAGAACGGACTCTGAGCCCTCCAACGCTGGGCTCCAAGACGAAGTGGAAAGGCTCCGTATCAATAATGTGTTTTTTTGTCATGATCAATTGTGTATTTGATCATGTGAACGCATCTGATATTGTTGTGCAACCGTTCCTGAACTCATAAATTATTGTAGGCTACTGGTCAGGTTGATCCTGACGCTATGTTACCAATGTCACATGTTTACAATGTCTTTTTTATGTGTGCGCTGTTTATTTAAGTAAAGATTTTGAAATATATCTTTCGAGTGTATGGCTTTTCATTTGTGTTATGTTGTCATGCAGTTATGTAACACTCATGCTGACCGTTCCTCGAAGTCCACCCACAAAACCGTCTGAAAACACGAAAATTTTAGCTAATTATGCCTTAATTATATTAATATTCACTCTTTGTAAAGTAATCAGCTGTTGTCTGGGGGTTGTGTATTGATTATAACTTCGTGTATTGATTACAACTTTCGTATTCGCAAAGGGGGCACTAGGCCTTTCCTGCTGACGTCAAGCAGCACATCCAAATATGGTCGTTTTTGGTCCTCGTACGTCACTCCCCGCCCACAAGCCCGGGTGGAGAAGTTTCACTGCTCCAGGATCAGCTAGGTTGGAGAACAGCGAGGGGGTTTCCGAAGTTGGATAAGACCACTTTTTAGCATGTGGGAAGGTGTGTGTTTCCAAAGAGTTTAGTGGGTAGAACGCTTACAAGGGAACAATGATGCAGCCTCTAATAACTTAGAATTAGGAATAATTCATACACTTTCAAGATATAGAATCCAACATTCTAGAATGATAAAATCATATTTATTATAATAGCCTAATTATATTACGCAAAACATATTTATTATTTAATATATATATTTATTATAATATTTAAATATTAAAATTTGACTCTAAAAAAATGCTGGGTTAAAAACAACCCAAGTTGGCTTGAAAATGGACAAACCCAGCGGTTGGGTTAAATGTTTGCCCAACCTGCTGGGTAGTTTTATTTAACTCAACTATTGTTTAAAAATTACTGTATTGCTTGCTTAAAATGACCCAAAATATGTTGGAAATCAACATTAATTAATATGTTTAATAAATGAATATTTATTAATAAGTTTAATGAATTATAACAAACATTTATTAAGTTGCTTATTAATAAATGTTCACATTTTGATTATTATTGTTGCCAGTAATTATCTGTCTGATTTTTAATTTCCATCCTTTGGGTTCATTTAAACCTAACCACATAGTAATTTTTAAACAATAGCTCAGCACGTTGGGCAAACATTTAACCTAAGAATTAATCTAAATCTATCTGTTATTATTAATTCAGCGTTAAAATATTGTAGATACCTGTTTTTTATGGGAGAACAACTTCCAGAAAATCAGGCTGGTTTAATCTATTTTTATTTCAGCCTAAAATGTAGTTTAAGTCCAATTATAACTAAACTGGCTTATTTTCTGTAATAGCAGAATCATCTGCTCTTAATTATATTTCTGAACGGTTTGCTGCTGTGGATGCCTTCTGGAGATGAATGAATCTTTTGGGAAATGACTGCGACCTCTGGAATGACTGAACCGGAGGCGCGCACGGTAGGGGCGCGCGTAGGTGGTCGACGCGCATGAGATCTATAAAGAGAACCGGTCTGGCACTGCCGCTGGAATAAAGAATATTAGCATGAAAATAAGTGACCCTGAGCTGATCTTTCTGAAATAAGTACCTCAATAACCGATTTACTTGGGCTATTAAATATTTAAACATGAATCCACTACAATAATAGCCTATATGTTTTTGGACATTCCATGGTAGTTTTAAGTACTTTAGTATCATGAAAATACCATCATGGTAGCTACACTCTTAAGAAAAATGGTTCTAAATAGAAACAAATTAGGGTTCTTCGGCTTGTAACAATAGCAGAACACTTTTTATAAGGTTCCATAAAGAACCATGCTTTGAAAGTGCTATACAGAACCATAATGGTGTTATAAATAACCTTTTTAATAATACACTTTAAAAAATGCTGGGTTAAAAACAACCCAAGTTGGGTTGAAAATGGACAAACCCAACAGTTGGGTTGTTTTAACCCAGTGAACGGGTTGTTTTAACCCAGCGGTTAGGTTAAATGTTTGTCCAATCTGCTGGGTAGTTTTATTTAACTCAACTATTGTTTAAAAATTACTTGCTTAAAATGAGCCCAAAGTATGTTGGGAATTAACATTTATTAACCCAACTGCTGGGTTAAAACAACCCAAATGCTGGGTTTGTCCATTTTCAACCCAACTTGGGTTGGTTTTAACCCAGCATTTTATTTTCATTAATATTAGTATAGTATTGTTAATAATATTTATATATTATTTTTACCCCTCTATTTGACTGGTCTTATAATATCATGTAGCCTCTATTTGGGTTTTACATTTAAAAATTAATGAAGACCAAGTTCCAGTAAAATATCTTCACAATCCTCTATGATGTTTTTATGTCCACCATTATGTGTGTATTTTGAGTGGCAGTTTCTCTCAGATGATGAGTTGACAGCATCTGAAATACACAATTGAGTTCAGAGTTACAGTGTGACTCTTCCATTTGTTTATGTAAAAAACAATTGTTTATGAAAACCAAAATTAGCAAAATTGGACAGTAGGCCTATGTGATCCCTGTACAATGTTAAAAGAAAAGTTGATATAAAGTCATGGGATATGTTTATGCATAAAGTAATAATTTAAAAAATATAACAACAATATGGACCATAAAATCAATATCTCTGTTACTATCTTAGTAGAGAAGAGAAGATGAGTAGGCCTATGATTAGGCCTATCCTTAACTGAACAGATGTCCTTAACTCACACATGTTCTGTTAAAATAAAAAGAGAAAAAGACATGACAAACCAGTTACAAAAGTCAAAATTTATAGACATTTTAAGAAAGAAATCATTTACCTGTTGAGAATGTTTAGACAGTCTGTGTAATTGAATGGTTGAGCTCCAGAAAAAAGGTAGAGGTGGCTTTGACGGTTACAGATTTGAAAAAAAATGGCAAAATGGCGGGAATAAAGAACCCTATAAACTCTAACATAAAGACCCATTTCAGTGTACTTCAGGACCGATTTTAAAGTGAACTTTTACTATACATCTAAAGAACCTTTAAAGAACCATCTTTTTTCTTTCTTTCTTTCTTTCTTTCTTTTTTTTGTGTAGCCTACATACAAACGGGTCTCAACTATAGCCCAAATAGCAAAACAGGCTCAAGAAACGTGTAGGACGTTTGTTTTTGTGCCACTAGATCTCTGGAAAGTGGGAGCGGGGTTTTTTTACACGGTGAGAAAAGCCCACTCGGGTCCACCTGTCAAATGACGTCAGTGACCCACCTGCGTGTTTTTCTGCTCGCTCTCGAGGTGGAAATCGAAGGAAGCCACATCAAAGCGCTGAAAGCATGCGCGCACACGCACACGGGCTCAGGTTGTTTTGGAGATTTTAAAGGTGCACACCTGTCATATGTTTCATTTCATCTGACACTCAATATCAACAGCTCTTTTAGTTTCATAAGTGTTTCTTACGGAACAATCTCACCCCCACCTCCTCTCTTAAATGGACTTGTTCCATTCTGATGTTTTTGACATTATATATGAAGATTCAGCAATTAAAAGCGCGGTCATATTTACCGCTGTTTAGCGAATTTTCGCGGCGAAATCCAGCCATTCCAAATGGAATTCAGGGAGAAAGATTTCACACACGTTTTGCCACGAATTGACCAACAAAAAACTGCTTGGCTTGAAAATGACTTCTGGGTGTTCTGTGTTTTATACAACGCCGTTACATTAGTAATGAACAATGGACCTTTTTGCACTTGAAAATTCGCTGACAATTCGCTAACGTGACCGCACCTTAACAATGGCTAAATCGCCCCTATATTAAAAAGGACCCTTTTTGAAAGGACAGCCATTTGTAGCGGTGACCGAAACCATAGTGGACGTTATCGAGTGCACTCATTTAATCCCATAGTGCGCCACAATAATGAATGTACAACTGATGTACACTCAACGGCTAGAATAGCCTACCCATAATGCACTTTGAGGGTCGTGCCGAATGAAAATAAATAAACATTTAAACTAATATATAAAATAAGCTTTTGGGACATTATCTTCTTCAGATAAGTGTTTTGGCTTTACCAGTTACCTACATTAAAATATGTTTCTAAAGCAGAGCTTTAAAAGACTCTCCAATGGTTGCAAAACCATTTTATTTTTTGTATAGGCCTATGTGTGTTACCCTGTAATTTATTTTTACTGTATATTGAAAGTGAGTTTAATGCTTTCTATGATTGTTACTCTCTCATTTCCCTTTTTTCCCCAGTTTAATTGACACAAGAATGGCTCACAGGCCTGTAAAAGCGCAGCACTCATGAATGAGTCAAAGCTCATTCAGCAAAGCTTCACAACAGAACCTGCGTGTGTTATTTTTATCCTGCCTTCGTGATTAGCCTGAAGAGTTTCTGAGCTTTAAGGAGCATTTATTCTTCATTTCCCCTGTTCTACATCAAGAGGCTTTCTAACGCCTGACAGACTGTCAGAAGGAGCTTCACGTACAGAGGAGGGAGAAACATCATTGACTGATGACGACAAAATGTGGGCTCATCTCCTCCATCAAACACTAGCTGATTAGCACATTTCATCTTTCTCTCCCACTCACACACTGTAAATCTCTCCTTCGATCTCATGAATATTCCTTCTTGTCCTTTCCAAGACTGAGAGATGAACACTGAGGCTCAGATAGTTTTTCTGCGTGACACTTTCCGTCAAACACCCACCGACATCGATACAACCTGAGTATTACATCATGTACTCGAGTATCTGCTCAGAGTCTGATCGATGCCACAGATGAGTTTGGTGCTTTTTAACCTGAGGGTCGTGAACAGCAGCGGTCAGTACATGTGTTTTGTGCAAATGTACATTATATTATATATTCAAAATATTAATAAATACTATAATAGTATATTAAATAATACTAAAGTAACACTGGCTGACATATGACAAGTAGGCTATAGCTGAATATGCCATAATCATATTGTTTAAATCTTGTGATCAGTGGGAGTTTTTGTGGTTAGATAAGTGGGTTACGATAGCCTGGGTGCCAGCCCGAACCCCGCCCACAACATTTTTTGCATTAATTTTAAAAGACGAACAAAGAACCGCAATCAAGGCATTTGTCGATGGGAAAGATGTGTTTGCCGTCCTTCCAACAGGATTCGGCAAAAGTTTAAGTACAAGTTCAACATATGTCACTTACTGCGTTGCTCTGATTGGTTGTAGGTCTATCCAATTGAGTGCAGAGTTGTTGTTTTTTTACTGGTTCGGTTAAGACACGCCCCATAATTCAAGTGCAATGGAGCAGTATCAGACTCACATTCTGCCTAGAATATGAGTATGACGAAGTCAGGCTAGGGTTACGAGGTGTTAAAGGTCAAACCTGGTTTAACTCATGACTTCAGCATTAAACACCACCACAGTGTTAATGACTATGTTTCAACTTAAAATGGGTTCATGGCGCCACCTAGTGGTGTAAGTGCAATAAAACAAATAAAAATGGTCTTGAAGCTGTTAACTTGTGGAATAATTAATAGTTAAAGAATAATAAATGCTACAGGCCTTATTCGGAGCAGCGCCATGACGAGTATGAAAGCGAGGCTTTGAGAGATAAACTTAGCGTGTTTTCAATTCGAAGTTGTATAAAGCTCCTAGATCACTTATATTTTTTTCACAGCTCATGTTGTATATTTTTTGCAGTGTTTCGTCAGCAGAAAACCCCAAAACACGTCTTTCCTCGACAGCTTTCATTCCCGTTAAAAATCCAAGAAGGCGCTGCTGTAAATTAAGTCTTCTGCTTCACATTACACAGATATGGGACAACAGAATGACAGACATTTTAGGACAAATATGTATATATCGTAAACTATGCTGCGTTCGCGCCATTAACCATGACAACCCGTGACGTTCTACTCGGAGCTGTTCACATCCTCGAACTCGGAATTGTGCTTCATTAGTTAAATGAAGCATAAATTTGGCAAGATAAACACATTAATAGGCTAATAATAAAACTTTACAATAAACTAATGACGAACATGAAAAAATAGGCTAGTAATTTATAGTAAAATACTATAGTGTTTTTGAACCATACTATAGTAAAGTAGCTACTTGAATTATTTTTTTGTGGTAATTCTAGTTGTTGTGGTAAATAAATTACCTTACATCGTACTAAGTTTTCTACAACTATAGGGTATATTATACTACAATTCACTACAGATTACTAGTAAAAACTATTAGTTTATCAGTTCACTGTAACTAATACTACAGTATGCTGTAGCATTTATTAACAAAGTGTTGTATATACTATACAGTATACTAAAATTTACTATAGTAAATATAGTATTTTTTTTCATGTGGGTGGGTTGAAACTGCTTTAAAAATAAAAATTAAAAGAACGAACAAATTCCAATTTTGTTTATTTATGAATTAAAGACAAATAAGATCAGAAGAGAAACACGTTTACTCAATGCAGCCACAAAATACAGAAACATCAAATTGCTCACACTGACCATCCATTTACATACAAACAGAGCACACATATCCTCGCGTTAACTGTTAAACAGTCAACTACACTCATTCTTAACTAGTCAAACAGTTTTTACAGTGCTCTCTCATAGTTTTTCTTTACAACATTTTTAATATACGTCAGTATAAATACTTAAGAGTAAATGACCGCTGAATCATCTGTGTTTGCACTAATAAAGTAATTTACTCAAAACATTAACACACAGACATAAATTACACATATATGACTGTGTGAAATATAAAGTGTTGGCTATACGTGTATATGATAATGTATTGTTAGAGGATATGAGACATTATCCATACTTCCATATGTTGTGATTATGATGAAATATCACAGTTGTAGAAACAAGCAACAACATCTACATTTAAGTCTAAACTGAGCCAAAAAAAAAAAAAAAAAAAAAATCCATAATATTTTAAATGTAATGATGTGCTTTCATGCAGTGGGCAAATACAAAAACACACTGAATAAACAGTTCAACTCAACACAAAACAAAAGTCGCAACCCATTTTCTTGATGTAATTTGACATATTTCCAAGTGAAGTTAATGCATTAGCTAACCTGAACTAACAATGAGCAATATATTTTATACAGCATTTATAAATCCTTGTTAATGTTAGTTTAAAAAAAAAAAAAAAGTACAGTTATTCATTGTTTGTTCATGTTAGGGTTGGACCATTAACTAATGTTACCAGACAACTTTTTATTTTAAAAAATGTATTAGTAAATGCTGAGATTAACATTAGCTAAGATTATTAAACGCTATAGAAGTATTGTTCATCGTTCGTTCATGTAGTGCACTAATGTTAAAGCTTATTGTAAAGTGTTACCAAATATTCAGTGAGGTTCAGACCTAAAATCAACTTTTCATGTTGCCATTAACAGGTTAAAATAAGCAGAATTTGAAATGACAGAAGTAGTCTATTCAGGATTGTTTTGTTGAATGTGTTAAATAGACAATAGAATTACGGTAGAAAGCTCACTGCATTAGTTTACTTTAAATTCAACTGATAGGATAAAACAGAACAAACATTCAGATCTAGAACACAAATGTCCTAGAAGCCGCTCCCGCTGCCTTCCATATCAGTGGTCAGAACGGAGCGTTTGCGCAGTACGGAGTTGCCGCTGCTCCTCCGGGCCTGTGGTGGCGCTGTGGCGCTGCGTGTCTGAGGCTGCGCAGGAGGGCAGGGCGCTCTGTACTGTGGCAGGCCGCTCTTGGTGGTGTCCAGTTCTTCGGGGTCTCCTTCCTGAACCCTCAGGGCCGCGATCACCTCTCGATCTGAGGCGCTGAGAGTCAGACAGCCGCAGCTATGACCTTCGACCCCATCTTCTTCCCCAGGGTCATCTTCGACTGTCATGAAAGCGTCTCCCCAAAGACTCTCGCAGAGGTCTCGCCCGTGCTGATACATCTGACCAACAAAGACAGATGCATGGTAGATCAGAACATGTTCACAAGTACGCAAACAAACAACTGTTTGATCAAAGGTCCTTTAAAGGGGACCAATAATGGCTTTTCACAAGATGTAATGCAAGTCTCTGGTGTCCTCAGAATGTGTCTGTGAAGTTTCAGCTCAAAATACCCCATAGATCATTTATTATAGCTTGTCAAATTTGCCCCTATTTGGGTGTGAGCAAAAACATGCCGTTTTTGTGTGTGTCCCTTTAAATGCAAATGAGCTGCTGCTCCCTGCCCCCTTTCCAGAAGAGGGCGGAGCTTTAACAGCTCACGCTTCAGTTGCTCAACAACAACAAAGCTGGAGAATCTCACGCAGCCAAAATGAGGATTGTCAGTAACAGTGTTCAGCCTTGCATTGTTCAAACCGGAGTCGACACGGATGGAGAGACTCAGGAAGTTACAACCTTTAGAATGAAACTGGACATTTCTGAATGATTTGTGGATAAATTTATGTAGTTGCTGTGGAGTTGATTCAACTCATCGACTAGCATGTGCCGTCATGTTAATCTTTTGTGCAAATCCAGCGTTGAATTGACTCTCGTTTGTGAAGCAGTCTGGCGTAAAATGACAGCATGGCAATAACACTCGACTACAACATCTTCTCTAAAGCAGCACAACATGGCCTCACCCCCTTTGTTGTGTGTTCTCAGGGGCGGGGTTTATGTAAATTTTAGGGTTTGTGATGTCACCAACCCGGGAAGAAGCTCGTTGTAGTCCCTACCAGCCGTTTATTGTAGTCCTTAACAAGTGATTTCTGTTAAAGAAAATATCTCCCTTTGCATTGAACTTTGTAGATGTTGTTTATGCTCAAACAGCAACATTACACACTAACTAGTTAAAAAAGTGAAATCATAATCAACCACCCCTTTAAGGCAATTGTCAGTTCACTCAGCGGCCATCTTTTGAACACCTCTATTGCAGCTATTTCAATCATGCAAGTGCAGCTTTTC
This sequence comes from Ancherythroculter nigrocauda, assembly GCA_036281575.1. Lineage (NCBI taxonomy): Eukaryota > Metazoa > Chordata > Actinopteri > Cypriniformes > Xenocyprididae > Ancherythroculter > Ancherythroculter nigrocauda. The sequence goes on along the minus strand of VTFQ01000001.1, from coordinate 64,752,116 downwards.
TCTCTTTGAATGGGGGAAAATTTAATTTTCCAAAGCTGTTCACCAAGCTTATGAATAAATTTCATATTTGAAATTACCAATGAAATCTGACAACAACTGTCTCATAAATTTTGTTTCTAAACGCTCAAATCATGACAAAAAAGCTGCATTTTCAGACTGGTCCAGCCAATCCACATGTGCAGTCATAAGCTGGTGTCTTGAAACACTGACTGTTTCTATAGCAACCGGAGCTTCTAATACAGCTGCAGTGACTTTACCAATTGGCGATTGGCTCTTTTATTTAGAAGGCGGGACTTATTCCGCCATATTGCACTGCACTTTCTTCTATTCATAGTAATATGAGTGCACCGCTGAAGCTGCAATAGTGGCCCCTTGTGGCACTGCTGAGAATGCAGTGTGTAATTGGTTTGTTTTGCGCATTCTTAAAACATAAAATAAAATAAATAGCAGTAAATATACTTAAACAGCAGAACTATTCTGAAGAATAGTTCTTCAGACTGCTAGTTATAGACTGTTTGTCAGATTAAAATATTTTGTTATTATTAAATTAATTTTTGATCAATTTAATTTATTCACACTGAATTATATATAGAAATATATATATATATATATATATAAAAACTGTTGTTCAGAATTACTTATTCACTGCTGCAGATATTGATGAAATAAGATGTTCTGAGTCTAATTACAGATTATTATCCCTAATTAGTGTTCAGTCATAAACTGGGAGATAAAGTAAAAATTAAGCAATGTGAAGAGCACAGATGCAGTTATGAGGCATCTTATCCTCTATGTAGTGTCAAAAATATTGTGTAATGATGATAAAACATTTCAGATGTGCTGCTAACATTGTCTGTCATTAAATTCACACATCAGCGATTTATGCACTTTAATGATTCCTGAATGTAGAAACACACACACACACACACACACACACACACACACACACACACACACACACACACACACACACACACACACACACACACACACACACACACCTCCTCAGCTTTCTCTCATTATTAGCTGTGATTTTCACCCCTCAGAACATGCGAAGTGTGTGTTTCTCTGTCACTCACGGTTGTGCACATGTGATGATTGAGTTGATTATGAATTTTCCCTGCCAGCAGCATTTCCACAGAGACACGGTTATCTTAAAATCAACATGAGATCAACTGTGACTCTATTTACTGTCTTAATTCATGTTCCTGTTCTTATTGTGATTCATCACTGCATGCTATTCTACGGAAACAAAAGTGTAATCTTTGATCAAAATCATAACTTCACTTCCACCTCCGAAACGACTTTAATTTCCATCATCAAATAAATCAAACACCTTCATAAAGAGACACTTTCAACATCCAGTCAATTCATCACGATTAAAACAAGTCCTACTCTCACTGTTAAACCTTATAAAAAATATTTACCAAATATTTAAAAAATAAATACCCCTAAAGAAGTGAATGGCAGAAAAGTCTGATTAACATTAAAAATCACATGACCAGCCAAATATTTGCTTGCTTTATCTTGGTATTACTGGACTCAATTCACAGAACAAATTTTTTTTCAACAGATGTTGTCAAAATAAAGTATTTTGTTTACCTTTTTACAACCATTAAATGTTGCATCAAACACTCTTTCAATGTTTTTTCAATGTTGAAAAACAAATTACATGATTTCAACCACATTTGAGCTCTGAAACTGACTGTATGAAGCTGGTTGTGCTGATTCACACCCTCTCTCTCTCTCTCTCTCTCTCTCTCTCTCTCTTTTCACATGTACAACATGTCAGTGGTGAGTAAATGTGACAAGAACTGACACATTTGATGTGTGTGTGTGTGTGTGTGTGTGTGTGTGTGTGTGTGTTTTCCAAAGACGTTCCAGCTGTGTCCATGCCTGGAGTCACATATACTCTGTCCAGTGCGTTCCTCTCTGTAATGATGTTTGCATCACTAGCACTATAGTGCTGATAGTGATGTGAACAATCCTCATTATTTTTCTTGCCCTGTTGAGTGGCAATTTGGACATCAGATTAAAACTGTCCCTCTGTTTAATAAAAAGCCCAACACAAAAGAAACAGCAACTGCACAGCAACACCTTGGCAACCACCCACAACACACTAACAACAGAACACCTACAGGCAATCCACACTCCAATCCAGAAGGGGGCGTGCGCGGTAACTACTTTTAACCAGCATTAACCACCAATAGAGTACCTCGGCGATGATTTTTGTAGGCAAAACCCAGAAGCGAGTTTTAGGACTTCTGGTTCCATCGCTCTAAAGTCTATGGGTTTTTTGAATGGGTTTTTGCTAAATCACCTGAAAGTAAGGTCTGTGGTTAACAAAGCCTCTAAATATTTTCACAGTTTTGATCTATGACATAAAACACACCAGTTATAACCCACTTGTGATTTTTTAATACCTTTATTATGTCTTAAAAACGGCGGTTGCTACAAGTTGCTAAAAGGGACTACTTCCTTTGGCGGGGACTTTAGACGTCATCATGACAAACAGGACATTTGGACAGCATTTCTCATGAAAAAGTGGATAAGTATTCATACACAGCACAGATCATAATCAGCGAGCATGTTTTTAAATAAAGCCGTTTTTTAAATAAAGCTTGAGGAAGCTTGGTGGTGACGACGTTGATCCGCGACCATGGTGTGCTGTAGTCCTTTTTTAGCCTACTGTTAGCCTTTTATATCTGACGACTTTATTTAGGCTTCAAAATCTATAAATGTTGTTTTAACTTGTAAAGATTATCTTGATAGACAAAACGTGTAAGTGTCATAACCCTTTGTTAAACACAGAGCTTATTTTCTGCGATTTTCCAAAAGTCTATGGGAAAAATGCATAGGCTTTTGATTGAGGGAACTCGTGCGCCACTAACTTCCGGGTTGGCCTACAAAAACGCGTCATCTCTGTACTCAATAATCGCAATAAAGCTCAGTGTTTTGTTACTTTCGATAATCTATCATCTTTTAAATTCTGTCGATTTCATCACGAAATTCAAACAACAATTCATTTTGGCGCTTTTTGATGTGGCGTGACAGTGCGGCGCGCGAGTTGAACGCGATCATACCTTCCTCTTCACTACTACTGAATGAACATGAATACTGCCTTATGTGCTGCCTTGTAACAAAAACTGCCTTATGTGCAATTTACATGTTTACATACAATTTGTATTATTATTATTATTATTATTATTTGAGTGTTGATGTTTATATCTAAAAATAAATAGCAACTTAATTTAATAGTGTCAAATTAAATGTGTCAAAAATCCTCAGAACACCTTAGCAACCACTTAGCAACATACGACTATTCAGAAGACCTTAGAAACTTCATAGCAACATGCTGGCAATCATGTACTACACCCTAACAATACAGCAATATTTCAAAAACTCCTCAAAACCCTAAGCAACTGCATAGCAACACCATGGCAACCACTTAACAACACACCTAAAATATAAAAAATAGCATCTGCATAGCAACACCCTGGCAACCAGCCACATTTCATAGCATTGTGAAAAAACTCCTTTAGAACACATTATCAACACCCTAACAACTGCATAGAAACAACCTGGCAAACACCCACAACACCCTAGGAATACAAAGCAATGTGCCAACACTTGGCACATCAAACACATTACAAACATAAAAAAATCTATATAGCAACAGCCTGGCAACCACCCACAACACCATAGCAATGTGATTAAAAACTACTCAGTCAGAACACCTTCACAACCTCCTAGCAACATTCAGACCACCTTAGTAACTGCATAGCAATACCCTGGCAACCACCCATAATGCCCTAGCACCTATAATAAATTAGTCAAAAAACTCTTCAGAACAACTTAGCAATACACTACACATTCAAAACAATACACATTCAAAAACCTTAATAACTGCATAGCAACACCCTGGCAACCACCCAAAACACATAGCTATATGCCAAAATCCACTAAAAACACCTTAGCAACACACTGAAAACATAAAAAAACTTTGCAATTGCATATCAACACCCTGGCAACCACCTACAACACCATAGCAGTGCAGCAATGAGTTGCCCAGATTTTTTTAACTCACATTTTCTTCAGAAATGTAAAGATCTAGTAGTGAATGTGGTGATATAATGTCCGGTATGATGTTACCTGTTGGTAAGGCACACAGCCGCCGGTGCAGTTCTGTCCTCTTGGGTCAGTGGTCCAGTCCCGAGCGCACGTCAGGTCCAGTTTACAGGCCTCGTACCTGCAACAGTGACATCTCTTGTCATCATATTACCAACAGCTAAACCAATAAATAATGAAGAACACTCAGATTGAGCAGCTCATTACTGCCAATTAAAGCGGGTTGTCAGATGACTTATCACAAAAGCCTTGGACCTAAAGTGTAGCCCTGTCTTGAAAGGCACACTTCATGTGCACTTGCGGTCTTGTCGACGACTTTTACCCTACAGTCATAGCAACATTATGTCACGAAACTCTAGACTCGGAGGAAGGTCTTAAGGGCTTAGGGCTCCATTTGGGACAGGGCCTGTGTGTTTATGCAGATGAGTGGGCGTGGCCTCACCAGTCTCTGCAGAAGCTGTGGCACAGGGGCACTGCCTTCAGGGAGGAGTCACGATGTGGGTGTGGCCAGCGAGCAGCATCAGGAGAACAGCGATAAAAACAGACGACGCGCTTCAGGAAGGACTCACAGCTACAGAGAGAGACAGACAGTTAAAGGATTAGTTCAATCACTATTAGTAATAAACAGTAACAGTAATAAACTAGTTTATAAAGCAAAATATGGATATTTTTCTTACAAAAACCCATCGCCTCGTTTCAGAAGGCCTTTATTAACCCCCTGGAGCTGTATGAATTATATTATATATGTATGGATGCATTCATTTTTGACTTCAAAATAGGCCCCCCATTCACTACCATTATAAAGAGAGCCAGGATATTTTTAAATATTTATCAGATTGTGTTGGTCTGAAAGAAAATGGTCATATACACCTAGGATGGCTTGAGGGTGAGTAAATCATTGGATAACTTTCATTTTTGGGTGAACTATCCCTTTAAACAACACATCAAAGCAAGATTTTAGGTTTGTCCCTTCATACAGTGCACTTCTAAAAGTTGACAAAATAAACTTCTAGCAGAAATTACTCCATATTTATAATACTCTATATTTCTAAATATTCCAAATTTAGTCTTTTGTAATTGAAGAAAAAGACATGGTACTTTACAAACACATTCAGTAGAACAATAATGAGCATTTACACAAAACTTCACAATCACATGCACAAAACCACACCTGTACATAAGCAATAAATAAATAAAAAATAATAAAAAATAAATAAAACTGGATTAAAACTAACGAAATATATAAATAAATAATAATTTAAATAAATATGGATTAAAAATAAATAAATAAACAAGGATTAAAAATGACTAAACTAAATATATATATAAAAAAACACAAACAAATACTGCCATCTAGAGTCTAAAAAAGGACAAACCCTGTAACATGTTCAACCACAACTTTCTGTTTAATAGGAAATACTGTATGTCAACATAAGAAAGAAAATTCTCAGTAAAAGTAGTTAATGGGTGTTTTTAAAATCTTGTTTACATATTGTGCATCCTTCACAATAATAATTAAAAATGGAGTTTTATTGAACACAAATATGAGGCAAAACTATTATCACCTGCTGTTAAAAGCTGTTAATCAGATTTTACAGTATAAATAATGGGTCATGTCTATTGAGGGAATGAATATAATCAGCAGAGGCTTACAGAGGGCTGAGAAGACCACACTTATCCCAGAGAGAGTTGTCCACAGAGCTGGAGAGATCCTGAACATCTGTCTCAGAACAACACGAGTCTGGACAGAGACACAAACATTCACAAACTGGGAAAAACCATTTAGTGCCAATTGGACACTTAAATGGACCTGAATCAAAACAAAGTTTTTAATGAATTGATCTTGACTAGTTTTGAATCAGATGTATGTTTGTAAGATAACTATAATAAAGTGTGCACACACTCTCCATGTAGAGGGAACACTCCTTCAGACGGGGCTCTGGACTGGCTGTGGCTTTGTGCCTCCCATCCTGCAGACACGCCCCCTCGTGACTCATCACAGCAGCAGCCAATAGAATGAGGTAGGCGAGGCCGAGCAGAACTCTGGACACGCCCATTTTCACCTGCGTATGTCTTTCAACTGTAAGAAATAATCTGATGGGAAACACTTTATAATGACTTTCATCAACTAACATGATGCTGCATAACACTTATGATTCATATTTGCACTTGTATTCATTTATATTCTGTGATAATTATATAATGCTTCACAATGACTTATTCATGAGTATTACAGAAGTGATTTTAAGTAAACAGATCTGGGTAGCGTTTCCCAAAAGCATCGTAAGCTTAAGTTGATCGTAGCTTGATCAGTGGCAATGGAGCTACGATCAACTTAAGCTTACGATGCTTTTGGGAAACGCTGCCCAGCTCAGTTAAACACTCAGTTAAATCCTCAAGCAATACAAGAGGAATTTCCATCAAAATTTGGAATCAATCCTAAGGGGATCAATTGGGAATCAATCTGGATAAACTGAAATTAAGAAAAATGTAAACTAAAAAGATCATCAAGCAATGCAAGAGGAATTTCCATCAAAATTTGGAATCAATCCTGAGGGGATCAATTGGGAATCAAGCTAGGATAAACTGAAATTCAGAAAAACTGTAAAGTAAGAATTTGTTTATCCTGCAGGATATTATTTGATGCTTAGAGGAGCATTGTTGTTCCCTTTAAGATTATAATTAGCATTGAACTAAAATAAAATAAATAGATATTACACACAAAAACTACATTATTTATATATATATATATATATATATATATATATATATATATATATATATATATATATATATATATATATATATTCCCAAATAACATAAAATAATTAGATATAACCAAAAATAAAATAAACAAATCATTTTGTTTACATGTGAGTTTAAACAGGTTAAATCTTATAGCACTGTTTACTCAAGAAGAGACATCATAACCTACAGAAACTTTTAGTTTCAATCACTATCACAGTAATAAACAGGTTCAATTCAACACAAAGTTTTCACAGCTTATCTTAAGAGGTAAACAAATCCTAAAAGGCAACATTAATTGTGCTGGTCATATTACGGTAATGTCCTTAACTGTGTCATACAGTCCTGCATAAGAGGATAAAGAGTTACACAGTGCAGATTTACTCAAATGCACACAATAAACACCTCACGCCAGAGTTGAAATCTTTCAAAAACACAAAATGATTGTTTATATTTCCATAAAACTCCTTCATACCTGATATTCCTGGCGTCCAGTGGCTGTTCTGATGCTCTCTGGTCTGATCTGCACACTCTCTTCCCCAAGCTGTAGTCGAAGGACATCTCGATGACAACGCCCCTCCCTCACCCGCGCTCTCTCTCTCTCTCTCTCTCTCTCTCTCACACACACACACACAGACACACACACACGCACGCACACAGTTGTCATCAGTTTGTTCTTCTTGGTGAGCGCATTTATCAAAGAAACATAATAAAAGCAATAATACTATAAATAGGGCGGAAACAAAGACACTTTGGTTATACAGTCTAATAATAATAACAGGTAATGTGGATTTATTATGTGACCTTGTTTCTTAATGCATCTAATCACGTGCTACTGAGTCACCTGCACCTTCCGTCTGCGTTTATTGCTGTTTTGTTTTCCCAAAAAACAGGCTTGGTACATTTGATGAGGTGAATCCGGGGTGAATTAGGATAATCTGGGGCATTGGGTAAATTGGGACACCTAAGCTTCTTGTTTCTTTACAAGCACGCACGTCTATGTCAACATGAACGTATTATGTTTCTCATATGGTAAACTCTCATTGGTGGATCTAAACTTTTGTAATAAAATGTGAGTAAATTGCGAAAGTCCACACAATTTACCACAAGGCACAGACAAATGAAATGAAGACCACTTTTACACAAAATTAAATAATAATAATAATAATAATAATAATCCTCCTGGAAAAAAAAACAACACTGATGCATAATGCGGATTAAGGGTACGTTTACACAACAATGATACTAAAAATTGAAAAGTTTTTTTCTTTTTGTATATATGACAACGTTATCAAAACTATGGAGCCCCGGACATGACATGCAGGAAAATATAGTAGGCTAAATCGTGGGCACAATTTAATTCATTTTCTCGATTTACTAAAATGTGCGCACGATTTACTATTTCGTTCCCTCGATTTACTAAAACGTGCGCACGATTTACTATTTCGTTCCCTCGATTTACTGAAACGTGCGCACGATTTACTATTTCGTTCCCTCGATTTACTGAAACGTGCGCACGATTTACTATTTCGTTCCCTCGATTTACTGAAACGTGCGCACGATTTACTATTTCGTTCCCTCGATTTACTGAAACGTGCGCACTGATTTACTATTTCGTTCCCTCGATTTACTGAAACGTGCGCACGATTTACTATTTCGTTCCCTCGATTTACTAAAACGTGCGCACGATTTACTATTTCGTTCCCTCGCTTTACTAAAACGTGCGCACGATTTACTATTTCGTTCCCTCGCTTTACTAAAACGTGCGCACGATTTACTATTTCGTTCCCTCGATTTACTAAAACATGCCTCGAAATGAACGAAATAGTAAATCATGCGCACTTTTTAGTAAATCGTGCACACGATTTAGTAAATCGTGCACACGATTTAGTAAATCGAGCAAACGAATTAGTAAATCGTGCGCACAATGTAATTTTTTTCTTGCATGTCATGTGCGGGGCTCCGTACAAAACTATCCCCATTCCCAAGGATCTGTGAAAATGACGAAAAACGTTGTATTACGCATGCCAGACAAGTAGGTGGCGATGTCACTTTGTAAAGAAACACTAGAGCACTCGTGCCAAATGCGCAAACCATATTTTTACAGTTTACTGCACTTTGATATTCTTCTTGTTATTTCCCTAAATCGAAAATCTTGCACATTCACAGAAAACATGTTGAAAAATAAGGTGGATAGGCTAAACATGTAATAGCTACGCATGTGCATGACGTCACTGTTTTCGCAGATTCACGTTTTTGCAGATGACAACATTATCGTTTTCAAAAACTTGCACTTTGAAGCCAGTTTTCAAAAGTTAGCATTTTTAGGCCACCAAACGCCGTTGTCGTGCAAATAAACAATCAAAACGCATAAAAAGTTTTCTGTTTTCAGTTGAAAATGGTGTCGTGTAAACAGCCCCTAAAAGCGGCTAATAATTTCAAAATGGTCAAATATCAGCAATTTAATCTGCTTGACTGATCTAGGCTATCTGATTGAATATGACATTTATAAAAGGAAGCCATTTGCAGTAAACAGATGCTATAATCATCGTCTCCACATTAGAGAGGATAATTTCTCTCAGCAGGCACTGAAGGCTTGTTTTGCTGGATATTCCTTCTCTAATCTCTTCCTTCTGGAATAATCCCACCTCCGTGCACCGCTTTAAGACGTTTTTGGCCCCAAACGAAAAACACTGTGCCCTAGTTACAGAGCTGTAGAGGATTCAGTCTGAAACACACAGAGCTCCATGGCTTCTTTGAATGGGGGTTATTATCATTGTAAGTTGTTTTAGATCGCATGTATGTTTTCACTCATGTCATGTAGTTAAGGCCTGTCAGAGTGATTCATAATGATACAGACAGTTTCGTAATAAGGGGCCGCAGGTCTCTCGTCGCTCGCTTGCGCTGGAGTGTTTTATTTTGGGGCTGAGGACAGCAGACAGAAGCTATTAGCCTTTGGTCATCTGAGCTGGAATAATAATCCTTTGTGTCAAAGCTATTCATGGATGAGCTGTTGTTGTGTTCGTTTGTGGAGAGGTCATCCACATTACGACGAGAGGACCGCCGCTAATTGCACTGCATTCGTTCCACCATTCAGAGCTGGTTTCATTTGTATGGACCAGTTTTCACAGAGACCATCACATCTTGCCTAAACACCTCAGATAGCCTACAAGTATGGCCCACAATTTGAAGTTTTACAGCAGTCAGAGAAAAATTAATGTTATGAAGTCAAGGGTCAAGAGCCCAACTTAACCAAACACTGATTGCCATAATGGTAGCTACATACTTTATTATTTTCAATAAAACATCTAGACCTCTGTTCATTTTCAACAAGATCTTCTGTACATATAAGAAACAAACAATGTCAAACTGTTTTGTAAACTGGTTTCACAGTTTTTCTGGTCTTGTTTCTCCATCCTTCAGTGATTCTGCTTGTTAACAGCAGGTGTTCATCAGTGTCTGAATTCACTCACTTCTTTTCATTCACTATCTTATATGGACTATATTAGTCAACTAATGTAGGGAATAGTGAATGAGGCTCAGTGAGGCCTGCGTAGCCAGCAATGACATTTCCTCTCTCAAGATCCATTAATGTACTAAAAACATATTTAAATCAATTCATGTGAGTACAGTGGTTCAATATTAATATTATAAAGCGACAAGAATATTTTTGGTGCGCCAAAAAAACAAAATAACGACTTGTATAGTGATGGCCGATTTCAAAACACTGCTTCAGGAAGCTTCGGAGCACAAATGAATCAGTGTACCGAATCATGATTCAGATCGCATGTCAAAACTGCCAATGGCTGAAATCACGTGACTTTGGCGCTCCGAACAGATGATTCGATACGCTAATTCATTGTGCTCCGATGCTTCCTGAAGCAGTGTTTTGAAATCGGCCATCACTATATAAGTCGTTATTTTGTTTTTTTTTGGCGCACCAAAAATATTCACGTCGCTTTGTAATATTAATATTGAACCACTGTACTCACATGAACTGATTTAAATATGTTTTTAGTACCTTTATGGATCTTGAGAGAGGAAATGTCATTGCTCCCTATGCAGGCCTCACTGAGCCATCGGATTTCAACAAAAATATCTTAATTTGTGTTCCTAAGATTAACGAAGGTCTTACAGATGTGGAACGGCATGAGGGTGAGTAATAAATGACGTTATTTTCATTTTTTGGGTGAACTAACCCTTTAAGGAACGAGTAGTGCCATAACTTTCGCAAAAGCAACATTTTTTCGTTGTAAACTTCAAATATACCTCACTCCAAAATAAATATTTAATGCCCCCCCCCCCCCCCCCCCCCAAAAAATAAATAAAAAAATGTTAGCAGACAAACAGTCTATTTATTAATTAGCCGTTTCCTCACAGAAGTAGTTTATTCAGCTTATAACTCTACACTGACATCCATTTAAAAAAATTATCCTCGAGGCTCCCCATAGCGGAGGGTCTCTGACTCAAAGGTTCAGATCCTTCATTTCAAATGATTGTTTCTGCATAGAGTTTCTTCACTCCGTCTGGTTAATGTAAAATAATGTCTGTTGTTGTCTGCATGCACTCAGGACTGACATTCAGCCGTTCTGTAGTGCTCCATCTAGTGGTGGACACACTGCAAGTGCAGCACAGCAAGTCAGATTGTTTAGGAGAATGACTGCTTATTTCTCTTGCCCAGTTTAGTGACAGTTTGGGGATCACGTCTCTGTGTGTAATAAAAACCCAAACCTAAACAAATCACGTGTCTTCATTAAGGAGAAACTTAGCAATGTCTGTCAGCCGCTTTAAATTTTGCGTGGTTTTTAAACTAGGGTGCATTCTGATTGGCTGTCATCTTTTATTTTTCGTTCATCTGTGTCGTTATCGTTATAGTGGTGTGGACTTCCATATTCCTGTAGAATATTAATGGTTATTAAAACTTTATATTGTTAGTAGTTAACGTCCTTGGTGTGAATTAACCGTCATGTAGCGGTATGAGTTAAATACTTGCATTTTCAGAAGGTGTAAAAAAAAAATGTTTTTAAATGGCTCTTTATTCTGAAGGAATCTGTGAAAAAAGAGTAGATTGGAAATGAATCATGCTTATTAAATTACTATATTTAAGCTGATGACTTCTGCATGCGATAATGTTTGCATATGTGAAGGTTGATCTGCTGTTCATGTTAAATAACATCATGAAGTGCATTACCAATAAAACAAGGTCCAACAAGCTCCTTTACACAATTTATTAAAATATTTTAATGAATTCTGTACATTGCAATGAACAAATGTCACTTGATTTTACAAATCTATTGTCTCTGTGCGTTACTATTGGAATGAAACAAATACAAACGGATAAAAAAAGGACTTTATCTTTAAATTTAAACAATGAAAAACATTTCAGTAAAAAAGGCCTGTAAAATCTGGTCCCTATAGGCCTCATTTTGGTTGATTTGGTCCAGAGTCTTGAGATGAGCAAACGAGCTCATAGGTGTTTCCGTTTCTCTGTTCTTGGCTTCGTGATTCAGCAGAATCACAGTGAAAAACTTCACAACAAAGTTTCATAGATTTATCAAGCCGAGACCTTGAGGACAGGAGCGTTTTGTACAATGCCATGTTGAAATTGTGGCAATCTTTTTATTGAAGAAAGTCTCTCCAAGGTGCTCGTCCTTATCAAATAACAGCAGCATTTGATGAGGCACTCGGCATCAGTTTTCAGATGGTTTCAATCGCTCCTCCTGGATCTTTTTGCCGCAGTTCATGGCCAACGTTGCCACGGCGTACGAGGACAGAATCACAATGGTGCTCCCGACAAAATGAGAGGAGGCTCCTCTCGTGACCACACGCATCGTCCTGCGGGGATAAACCGAGTCTGGGACGCTTGTGCTCACTGTGTGGCTGATGGGCTCCATGTCTGCTCAGGTAGAGACGAGAAGTCTTCAAGCACAGCTGACCGATGTGATCAATGCCTACGCTCCAACAGACCTCTTTATATAAGGGCCACGACTGAGTCCCAAGACACGTCAGATCCCTAATGGGAAACACCAGATTGCGTCAATAGGATGAGAAATAGATACCCACGGCATGGTCAGGTAGACGTGAGGATCATAATGCGTTAAGCTCATTAGAACTGGCAAAGAGGCACGTAGGTAAACAGCTCTGCCATCAGACGTGTGAAACCGATTTACTCGTATGGCTGTTTATAACTCATGCTGAAGGGCACGGAAAGCAAATAGAGCTCCCAACCGCAAGGTCATGGGTTCGATTCCCAGGAAACTAAGTAAATATTGAATGCGCTGTGAATGTAATATATCAATATTTTCTCTTGCTGATTGTTTTATGGACTACAGTTTATATTTTATGGCAAATTATAGAAGACAAACAAATAAATTTTAGCAAAAGGAAATGAGTCTATAAACTAGGCCTATACAGATTAAATAGAAATGTGCTAATCAGACATCCAGCAGGTTTTATTAAATGACTCAATATTTTAATTGTGTAATATTAAGCAAACTCGGTTAAAAATGTCTCAATGACATTTAATCAGGCAGGTTTATTAATATAGCACATTATTTTATACATTGTGTTTCACACAGGCATTGTAAAGAAAAAAAAAAGATTATAAAGAAATGAAAAAAAAAAGGTTTGGTTTAAATAGACAAAAAATAAACAAGCAAAAAAATTAAAAATGTCAATTAAAATAATAACAAATTATTTAAATATGCCTAATTTAAAAATTAAATGTTTGTATCATTTTGAATAAATAAAATGTTTGAATAATTAAAAAATATATACACATAAAAATAATGAATTTAAAATAATAATAAAAAACATTGAATTTAATAAATATAGTGGGAAATATATATAATTTTTTATCTTTAAATATTCTAGGAAACAAAAATAATAAAAACTTGGACTAAAGATCCTCTTAGAAGAAAAGGTTCTATATGAAATCTTAAAGGGTTCCATCAGGTGTATCATATTTAGAACCTTTAAGGGTTCCTATCATGGGCTCAGTTTATAAATTAGTTCTAATTAATCAGTTTTGCATTTTTTTATTTTTATTTTTTTTTTTACAAAATTGAAATAACTTGTTAAACATGGAAGTATTATGCCATCGTTTAAAACATTTCTCCTTATATAGAACCTTTTTGGCATAAAGCGTTCTTTAAGATTGAGTCAAAAACCCTAGAATTCTATATAGAAGCCCATTGAATCTTTTTTTCTAAGAGTGGAGTGTGGTTGCCAGGATACTGTTAAGCCGTTTCTAAGGTGTTCTGAGTGATTTTCAGAGTGTTTTCTTCCGGTCCAGTCTGAAAACTATCCTTCACCCTCATGTTTCTGTGACTCTAGTTACTAGATGTGGCTCTGGTTTCTCCTTCAGTGTAAGATTGTGGGTTTTTAAGACATTATAGATTCACATTTACATCATATAATACATAATTATAATATGAATTTAATTTCAAAACCATGAGTCTATATGATGCCAAGGTCACCAGAGGTTGTGTTGGGGTGTCACATTAATAGGTCACATCTGTTAGACAGCAGGTGTAGTAAGTCTTTCTCAGGTGTTTACACACCTTTAAGACCTGCCCTGAAGGGATTATTTGGACTGTCTGAGCGCTGTGGTCACTCAATGCCACCTGTTACAGCATCTGTGTACAGAGACAAACACTCAGAGAGGTCAGATCCTCCAGCACATGAATGAGCACAACACAATGTTGCTGTTGATGAGATTTAGTGCTATTTGTGAACTCAATCATCACTAGTACTACTGATGTCACTATAGTGATGTGATCCAAACTCTAACGCTGAGTATTAAACTTCAGTGTGTGTGTGTGTGTGTCGTCTCGCAGTGTGCCTTAACAAACAACCATGCCACAACCCAGAACATTGTGACAGCAACTTGTGACCGCTCACAAATTCAGAAAATATACATATGTAATTCTAAAGATTTTATTTAAATGAAAATTATTCCTTGCATGCACAGCTCATATTAATAATAAATCAATACATTATTTAACTGCAGTGTATTTTTCAGTATTGCATAAAAGGTGGATGCTGAAGCATGAATTCAACAAAGAAAATTATGAGTTTGCATTGAATTCTTCTATTTTACATTTATGCTCTTGACAAAAAATCACTGAATATCACAGCAGAAGCATGTGTGTCTGTAAATCAGTAAATCTGTCCTGTGTTAGTTCATTAATTTGACCTGCTGCAGATAATCAGTCTGTCTCTGGCTCTGAATTAAACTGATCTTCTCATTCTCATTCTGCAGGCCAAGCTGCTTTACTGCCTGAACAGTGACCAGACGGACAAACACACACACACACACACATGGTGTAAAAATGAGCTTCTAATGAGTTTCTATCGCTGCAATATCATTTATATTAAAATGAATGATTTAGTCTTGGGTTTTTTGTCTAGAGATCATCTTTGTTTTGGCATTTACCACTTAGAATTAAAGGGAATGCCCCTTTCACAAGATGTAATGTAAGTCTCTGGTGTCTCCAGAATGTGTCTGTGAAGTTTCAGCTCAAAATACCCCACAGATCATTTATTATACCTCGTCAAATGTGTCCCTATTTGGGTGTGAGCAAAAACACCCTTTAAATTTGTGTGTGTCCCTTTAAATGCAAATGAGCTGCTGCTCCCTGCCCCCTTTCCAGAAGAGGGCGGAGCTTTAACAGCTCACGCTTCAGTTGCTCAACAACAACAAAGCTGGAGAATCTCACATAGCCGAAATGAGGATTGTCAGTAACGGTGTTCAGCATTGTTCAAACCGGAGTCAGACAAGTTACAACTTTTAGAATGAAACTGGACGTTTCTAAATGGTTAGTTGATAAATTTGTGTAGTTGCTGTGGAGTTGATTCAACTCATCAACTAGCATGTGCCGTCATGTTAATCTTTTGTGCAAATCCAGCGTTGAATTGACCGCATAACAACAACACTCTACTACAACATATCTTCCTCTTCTCTAAAGCAGCCCAACATGGCCTCACCCCTTTGCTACATGTGCTCGGGGGCGGGGTTTATGTAAATTTTCGGGTTAATGATGTCACTAACCCGGGAAGAAGCTTGTTGTAGTCCCTACCAGCCATTTATTAGTCCTTAACAAGTGATTTCTGTAAAAGAAAATATCTCCCTTTGCATTGAACTTTGAGCGTTGTAACTTTGCAGATGTTGTTTATGCTCAAACAGCAACATTACACACTTACTAAAGTTAAAAAAGTGAAATTATAATCAACCACCCCTTTAAATTATCTATTTAAATTTGTCAGATTTGACCAAGAAATATACATTTTCTTTATCATACAGCTTTAAAATAGTTTAAACTGCTCTGACAGACCAATACTGATGGTTTATTGGTGAATCTCATGAAGTCATAAAGATAAGGCATAAAGAAAATGAAGTAATGAAGAAATAATATATCAATATTATTTTATTAATGTTAAATAATATATCGCAAAAACATTCTTTCTTTTTCTTTTTTATTATTATTGATTTATTCATTCAAAAAGTTTTACTACAATGTTTTGTGTAGTTGGCTGGTTATAGCGACTCCCACTTAACCAGCTGATTTGATGATCCACTGATGGCTATAATAGTTTAAATAATGTTTGTGTGAGCAATGGATGTTCATCCTGAATAAGGCTGTCAAACCGAAACGCGCTGAGCAACACTTAATGTTTTAATGACTTAGCCCAGTTTATTAAAGGCTTTTTACACCTAACCACGTGAGTGACTTGGAATTATTTGTTATATCGCTCAAACATATTTAATATCAATATAATAAACTAGTAGGCTATAGGTATTTACCATAATTAAGTGCTTAATTCTCATAAAATAACTTAGTGATATCAAAATGGCAATATAATAGACTGAGGTAAGACGTCCTAGACAGGGTTTTAAGAGCGTCAAACGAGACTAATATTACTATGAAAGGGTCGAAATCACTTTAGGGTGTCAGAATCTACCTGCTATGACCAGAAGAGGGCGCGCGTGCACAATGACAGAGCTCTGCACAACTGCGCCTCACTACTGTGACGTATAGCGGTTGTTTCCGCCGGGCATTCAACCAGTTTGACAGCTGAGCCCGCGCAGATGAGATTCCTGCCAATCAGAGAGCCGGAAGCAAGGTCACCGTTCCCATAGGAGCAGAGGCGGATAGAGGAAACCGGGGCACACAGAAAGAGCAGCGTAATAAAGGGTTTTGTTTTTTATCTTAACACACTCGTTTGATGCGCGTGAGTGTCGTTTGTTTTCCACTTGACGACACTTCTCGTGCACGTCTGACGGAGTATTTCAATTTAGCTTTTTAAAGTGACAGAACATTTAGAATGAAAAAAATAATTTACTGACCCTCGTGTTTCTCGATTAAACCCTGTGGAACTTTTCTTTCTGTCGAACACAAAACAGCTGTTTTGCTTTCCCCCCATTATATATATATATATATATATATATATATATATATATATATATATATATATATAATGGAAACAAACTTAAATTGACCAGGGTTCCCAAAAATCAAGCCTGTAAAAATAGTCAATATGGCTGATTCACTGTATTCTTAAGTCTTATGAAGTCAGTTTCAGTTTTCAGCTATGAAGTCATATTGTGTGAGTAACGAATTTAACTCAGTATTCACTGAAAATCTCCTCTACTGTAAATCTCAAATGTTTGGAGGCCAATTTATGCCACATACGGAAAAAGAAGAAAAAAATCATGCTTTGGTTAATCTTAATTATGTCATAATTATGACAAACTAAGTCATAATTATGAGATTAAAAAGTCATAATTAGGACATTTAAATTATAACATTATAATATAGTCATAACTATGACAAAAATTGAAATCATGTCCTAAAAGGTCATAATTTGACTTCTTATATCATAACTGACCCTTCTTCGTTTGATTGACAAGTGCTTTAACCAATCATAACGCTGAATCTGCCATTTTGTGGACTTGAACTTAAAAAATGGTGTGTATTGACGTCTTTCCGCGTTTGAAACAACATTCCTTCTGATGTTCATTCATGTTTATTTGATGCTATAAATGAACTAGTAGGAAGAGATGATCGGTTCTCGAGCCGCTTGAGCTGAGACACTACAACAATCTGTCATGACACATTAAAGAGCCATAAAATAATTTTTATTGTTCGAATTTCTTAACAAATTACATAATTTGAAAGCTGTGACTTTGTTTAATATCACAAGTAACCTGCTCTGTCTTGTCTGTCGACGTGTTTTCAGTATCCTCTTTGCTCAGCGATGTATTTTTCACTCACACAGCACCATGGCTTGTCGGACAAAGCAACAGTAACTAAGGGGGGGCGGGTCTTTGCAAAAGGTCAATTATGACTTAGTATGTCATAATTTTTACTTTTTATGTCATAGTTTTTACTATGTCATAATTGAGACTAAAGCATGATTGTTTTTCGTATGTGGAGGAGATTGGCTTTTTATTTGCTAATATTCAAAAATGATTTGCCTCGTGTCCAATCATAATATGGCAAGTTTGAATATACAGTATATAAATTATGATGACAGAACAACAATCCCCTTAAGCATGTTATTTTCATTTGAAATATGACACTGATCATTCACCTATATGTCATGTATAGACTCATAGGGGAGTAAAGCACTGATTCATTCTGCCATTAAGAACAATTTTGTCACTGAATACGTAATGAATGATGTCCGTCTGCCGGGTATTTCTGGACTGAGTCTTACTCATGGACCAACAGCTTGTGTGTGTGTGTGTTTGGAATAAGATCCTCCTCAGCCAGTGTCTCTGGCAGAATGTCTGAAGGATTTTGGATTAAATCTTCAACTCAACTTCAAGACGTCAATGTGAGCATCACAGAAATCCCATATGTCACATGACAAAAATGATACTGTTTACAATGTAAAACTACAAACACTACAAAACACATATTCTGCTAAATTAGTGAATACGCAACATCACTGAAAAAAAAATTTCATCAGTATTTTATTCAGTAGTAAAAATCATTTTAGATTTATGCTTAGAAGCAACATTATTTGTTAATAGACTGAGATGAATCTAAATCCTGCACACTTTAAACATTTGCATCATCACAGTAATATTTAATGAGCATCGTCCTGTCAATCGACTGATTGATTTGAGTATGCAAGGCACTATATACTTTTTGTTTCAATAGAGTTAGAAAAATACATTTAATTCACATTGTATAATTTGCTCAGGTTAATGCATCTTTTTGATATTAAATATTTTTATTGCAAAACAAGACAAAAATACAGATTTTTTGGCAGTAACTTCAACAAATAAAGCAGGTGTAGTTCATCACATTAACTCTGAACATGTTCCACAAAGTCACACAACACTGACTGTCTTCGTTTTCAACTCTACAAACGTCCTTTTTGTGAGATGTGCTCGAACATTTGTTTGAACGTTTTCCGATATAAAGACATATATACACACAGTTTAAGTGTGAAAACTGTTGGGGTCACAGCGGTACTGGATGACAGTGAAGTCAGCGGTTCTGGTGATCAGCACCATGGACAGAGACACAGCACTTCAGTGGAGATATGAACACAAACTACAGCTCACTGTTGCTTCTGCTTGAGCTCAAAAACTGCTGAAAACCAGTGAATTAGAAACAAGCATCCAAAACTAGAGCCCCAACTGTGCTGTTTCCTAAAGTCTCATAGATAAACAGAGAGAGAGATTCATCAGTATTTTATTGTTTTCTTGTAAAGAGTTGCCATCTTGTTAGATTTATGCTTAGAAGAAAAATAAATAAATAAAATAAAATAACATTTTATACTTTATAATGTTGGGCTAAAAATAACCCAAGTAGTAACCCAGCTCTGGATTGGCATAGCACCTTTCAAACTGCAGGTTATTTTAGCACAATATAACACAATATATATTACTAATATAACCCAAGAATGTTAAAAAATGACCCAACATAGTAACCAAGTATGTGTAACCCAGTGGTTGGATTAAAAAAAAAAAAAGTTTACCGAAACATTTGGTGTTTGCATGTTAAATTCATGTCTGAGCTTTCAGTTTTTATCCATGGATGATGATCATAAAAATTATTTTCTTAATAATGAATATCTTTGTCTTGTTTTAAGATTGTTTGCATATTGTTTTGCTCACTTTGAAGCATAAACCTCAACAAAATAGCATGTTAACTGTCAATGTGCTGTCACTTTTTATTGCTTTTTTGTCCTATCACATAGTAATTATCATAAATGAGGTATATCTCAATTTAAATTAAATTTGGACATTGCGTTACCATGAAACTAAAAAAAAGTATTTTAAAGTATTTTAAAAATCTTTTAGCGGGCTCAATTTTTGTGATATCAACCTCAAATTTGGAGCACAACTTGGTTAGACATAGCTTTGATTTTCTAGATTCTAGTAAATTCTAGATTCCAATTTTTTGGAAAATATATATTTTGTATAAGAAAAACATGTCACTACATTTGCTGTACAGTAAATCTAAATGTAAATCTACAAACCCGATTCCAAAAAAGTTGGGACACTGTACAAATTGTGAATAAAAAAGGAATGCATCATTTAAAAATCTCATAAACTTATATTTTATTCACAACAGAATATAGATAACATATCAAATGTTGAAAGTGAGACATTTTGAAATGTCATGCCAAATATTGTCTCATTTTGGATTTCATGAGAGCTACACATTCCAAAAAAGTTGGGACAGGTAGCAATAAGAGGCCAGAAAAGTTTAATGTACATATAAGGAACAACTGGAGGACCAATTTGCAACTTATTAGGTCAATTGGCAACAAGATTGGGTATTAAAAGAGCCTCTCAGTGTGGCAGTGTCTCTCAGAAGTCAAGATGGGCAGAGGATCACCAATTCCCCCAATGCTGTGGTGAAAAATAGTGGAGCAATATCAGAAAGGAGTTTCTCAGAGAAAAATTGCAAAGAGTTTGAAGTTATCATCATCTACAGTGCATAATATCATCCAAAGATTCAGAGAATCTGGAACGATCTCTGTGCGTAAGGGTCAAGGCCGGAAAACCATACTGGATGCCCGTGATCTTCGGGCCCTTAGACGGCACTGCATCACATACAGGAATGCTACTGTAATGGAAATCACAACATGGGCTCAGGAATACTTCCAGAAAACATTGTTGGTGAACACAATCCACCGTGCCATTCGCCGTTGCCGGCTAAATCTCTATAGGTCAAAAATGAAGCCATATCTAAACATGATTCAGAAGCACAGGCGTTTTCTCTGGGCCAAGGCTCATTTAAAATGGACTGTGGCAAAGTGGAAAACTGTTCTGTGGTCAGATGAATCAAAATTTGAAGTTCTTTTTGGAAAACTGGGACGCCACGTCATCCGTACTAAAGAGGACAAGGACAACCCAAGTTGTTATCAGCGCTCAGTTCAGAAGCCTGCATCTCTGATGGTATGGGGTTGCATGAGTGCGTGTGGCATGGGCAGCTTACACATCTGGAAAGGCACCATCAATGCTGAAAGGTATATCCAAGTTCTAGACAACATATGCTCCCATCCAGACGTCGTCTCTTTCAGGGAAGACCTTGCATTTTCCAACATGACAATGCCAGACCACATACTGCATCAATTACAACATCATGGCTGCGTAGAAGAAGGATCCGGGTACTGAAATGGCCAGCCTGCAGTCCAGATGTTTCACCCATAGAAAACATTTGGCGCATTATAAAGAGAAAGATGCGACAAAGAAGACTTAAGACAGTTGAGCAACTAGAAGTCTGTATTAGACAAGAATGGGACAACATTCCTATTCCTAAACTTGAGCAACTTGTCTCCTCAGTCCCCAAACGTTTGCAGACTGTTATAAAAAGAAGAGGGGATGCCACACAGTGCTAAACATGGCCTTGTCCCAACTTTTTTTCAGATGTGTTGATGCCATGAAATTTAAAATCAACTGATTTTTCCCTTAAAATTATACATTTTCTTTGTTTAAACATTTGATATGTCATCTATGTTGTATTCTGAATAAAATATTGAAATTTGAAACTTCCACATCATTGCATTCTGTTTTTATTCACAATTTGTACAGTGTCCCAACTTTTTTGGAATCGGGTTTGTAAATCTAAACTTTTTTACACTTTCAAGTGCTTTCACTTCTGCAATAATCTGCTGAGTGTTTCTTTAAAAAGAGTCTGTTTTCCAGAGCATTCAAGAATCACAGCTATTTAAATTCAGATCTATGCACAAAAGGGGTGACAGTTAACAGATTAAAATGTATTTGCTATCAGGACAAAACTAAATACACTTATATTCAAGATCTGAATATAATTCTGAAAACAGGTCTGAAATTGACAATGCAGTTTTGCTTTACATTTTTAGATATTTTTACTGGAAAACAAGGCAAAAATACTGATTAAGCAAATTGATTTTTTAATTTGCAGTGTATTTGGTAGTTATACATTCAGCACAATCCCTGTATACAGTACAACTGACCTATTATAGGAGTCACCATCAATATCTTCTGAGAAGAATCTCACAATATACTGTAACACAGATACTGTCACTGTGCGTGAATCATTACGACTGCTGTGATTCGACCATGACATATTGATGAGTCTATCTGTAATGATGTCACCATAGGATGATAGTGTGTCAAATGTTTAACGTTCAGAACAGAGCAGCTGACATCTTTTCATACCTCTAACATCTGTTTCTGTGTCGGACGCCCCACAGGGCCCTGATTTGCTCAGATATTTTACAGAAGAGCAGATGCTCCAGACACCATCTGTTATTAAAGTAATGTGCTTCCAAACAAATATACTGCCACTGTAAACATACAATGCTACAATATGTTCTTATGAAGTGTGAAACAAAACTCAGTATGCAACAGTAGTTTGACACATTGTCATCACTAAACCTCATTATGTTTCATGTTTATTTCAGCAATTAACATCAGTTTGTTTGTAATCAGGGGACGGTCTTAAAATGGTTTGCCTCTTATTTGGAATGTAGCTCCTTTTCAGTGAAGATTGGTAGCTATTTCTCTGCTTCAGCACCTATTACCTGTGGGGTCCCACAAGGGTCTATATTGGGTCCAGTCCAGTTTTCATTGTGCATGGTCCCTTTGGGAATGATTTTTAGGATGTATGGTATTTCTTACCATCTGTAAATTAAATTTTAAATGAACTTTTAAATGAAAACAAAACAGAAATTATTATGTTTGGTCGCACAGCTTGTAGCCAGATGGTAATTGATAAGTCATTTGTAGTCATTTGTCGATATTTTATCGACAGATAAAGATGTTGGTTTGTAATTGCATCTTCTATTTAAAGGTGCAGTATGTAAGAATTCTGTCTGCTAGAGGTCACTAGAAGCCTATTCAAAACAAAGTCGTAGTTTGATGACGCCAAGTTTGAGAGTGGAATCATGGGACATGTGGTCTTCACCTCAACGGACGGTGGAAAAGAATAGGGATAGGACTCGGGAAGAAATCATGTTCATGGATGCGATTATTAACGTTACTGTAGTATGAAGCAGAGCAGGACCGAGTGTTGTGGAGCTGAATGAGGAGCTGGAGCGATTGCTCAACACACGCCTCACGAGCAGCGGGACTTTTATTATGACACAGTCGAATATCATATTAAATGCTGGATGGCTTGTGTTGATAAATGGCATGCAATTAATTTTAAAGCATATTGTATGATGGAGAAAATTCTGTATTACTGTTACTAAAAATAAAGTTGTATCTGATTATGCTATGTTAGCTACTTGACAAAATAGTGTTTTTCTCTGAGGCATGGTAAAGCATGATACTCGCAAAAAATCAAGAAAATTAGATTTAAACAATAAGACTAAATGTGTTGAGCTATATAACAACAATTAGTTTTCTGTCTATACATATATCAAAACAGTTGTTCCCTTGTCTATTAAAACATGTAAATATTAAAGCGTTTTTGGTGTTTCCATGGTTTCTACACAATAAAACCGGAAACCGAGGGTAACGCGGGAATGACGCAATTGAGAGGTGACTCCTCACACGTCCCGGAGCCTTGGTTAAAATTGAAATTTTCTCACGATTTACAAATAGTTGCAACATTTGGGATATTGTAAATACTCAATTGAACAAAATATATAACACTGGCCTAGTGGTTTTGGGATATTTTACTGCAAAAAACTGCAATTACATATTGCACCTTTAAGGGCAACAGCCAAACTGAAACCAATTCTGTCAGCCAGTAACCTGTAAAAAGTTGTCCATGCCTATATTTTTTCCCATCTATATTATTGTATTGCTCTTTATGTTGGGACTTGCCAAACATACAGTATGTTGCTCGCTTGCAGCTAGTACAAAATGCTGTTGCAAGGTTGTTAATGAATGCTGTGAAAACGGATCATGTTACTCCCTTGTTATTTTTTTAGAATGGCATCCAGTTCAATTTAGGATACAAAATATTTTGATATATGTTTTTAAAGCACTTCAACGAATGGCACCAGAGCGTAGGAAGCCCGATAGTCCAGGCGTAACACTAAGATCATCAAATAAGTTTGAAGATTATGCTTTCTCTATCGCTGGCCCAAGACTGTGGAGTTATCTGCCATTGGATGTTAGATCTTCCTTAACTCTTAATGTTTTTAAGGACTGTTTAAAATCATATTTGTACTCTCTGGCATTTTAATACATTAGTATTGCAGCAAGACATTCTTCATTTGGTAATATCTATCGGAGCAAAGCATGTAAAATGCAAAACAAATTTTGTATCAATAACAAAATGAAAGAAGTATCCTACAAAAAATTATCCAGTATAAGCATATTTTGGAAAGATTTAAGCTGGGCATTTCATATATCTGTGAATTTTGTGGAATAGAAAAATAAATTATTTTGCATTTGTTTTATCAGTGTATTTACTAAAGAATGGATTTAGGAAGGATTTAGAAACCTATATTATCAGAAAACTGTAGTTTATAATACACTGTAAAAAAAATCCCGTTGTTTCTACGGAAAAATACCGGCAGCTGTGGTTACCAGAACAATACTGTAAAAATGACATCTAACCGTAAACATACTTACGGAGTTACATGTGAATTTTACATTTTAAATCTGTTAAATTTACGGTAAAATAACGTATTTCATTAACTGATATAATGTTAATTTACCAACCTAATGAAGTACTAATATCTGTTTTGTACCTTTATAATACACTGACAGTCACCAAACACAGTGGTGATGAGAGTCACATGATGAATCAAAGTTCATCACAAGCAGCTTTTCCACAAGCTGAGGAGGACAATACTAATATATAGAAGGTGCACACAGTGTCATTCACACACACACTAAACACCATCATGGTAACATGCATGAAATTTTAAAAATGCAATAAACATTAATTTAACAACATTAGATGTAACATAAAACCCTAATGTACATACCTGATTAGAAAAAAATGAGAAAAACTAAGAAGAAACAGAGTTATTTCAATGAAAATATATCAAATGTGAAGTGTCACGCAGGGAATTGTGGGAATGTCAATATACGGTTTTTCACTGTAAATTTTACAATGAATTGTTATTTTTCACGTCCAAAAACTGTGAATTTAACGGTATTTTACCGTAAAATTACATTAAATGTACCGTTAGATCTATTACAGTTATTCACCGTATATAGTACGGAAACTTTCTGTAAACCAATCAACAGTTTTTCACCGCAGCATTTTTACAGTCTTTTACTGTTAAAATCACGGTCATTTTTTACAGTGTAGAAATGTGTGTATTTGATGTGCTTTTTTACTTTCAGAATGAAACCGAAAAGTAAAGAACAATACATTACGCAATTATTTATTAAATTAGTAAAATACATAAAAATTTTATAAATAAGATTAAACCTTTGGAACAAACTAAATACAAACAAACAAACAAAAAATGCTGAAAACTGATGAATGAATTTTAGATTTGTTTCTTTTTTCTTCTCTTCTGGCTGTTCTTTTTGTTAAAAATGTGTCAGTTTAATACCTCTTGTTCTTGTAGCATTGTAACAACAAAATAAAATAAAGTTCATTGCATTGTAGGATGCAGCAACTTACTCAGTTTGGCAGATGTGCACTATGATATGTTAGCATGCTGTTGGGACAGAAATCTCCTGTCGTGTGTCATGCAGCATCTGTGACTCAGGGATCAGTGAGTGAGATCAGTCAGACTGATCCCAGCGCAGAGTCTGGCCTGTACAGATGTCAGAGAACGCTGTTGATGTGACCGAATGTTATGTAAAAACAGCGAATCGTCTGCTGCTCAGTATTATACAATGCTGCAGTCCCCTTCTGATTATAGTGTCACAATGAAAACATGAAGAGATTTAGCACAGAATCAGATCTTTTCTAATTCTGTCATCTTATGCTTTTCATGTCATGTTCTTCTGTGTGATCAGGAGCTCATCTAGACAAACTGGTTCCTGTCCTGATGAAAGTTATCATGTGTAAATGGTGTGAGAAATGTGGGGGGCAAAATCTATTGACCTTATTCTACATCTGAATGCCTGTGGGAGGGAAATATGACTGTAAATCCTGTGGTGGTGTTGTTGCTGTTGTGTAAATTTTCAATATAGTGTTTGGTATGTAAGAGATAAGCCTAAAACACTGGGTTAAAAACAACCCAATTTGGGTTGTAGCCGAAATATGCAGTGACTGACTCCATAACTTGTCCATAAATAAACAGTGTACAGTTCTGAGAACATATTTTAACAACCTAAGTATTTATATTCTGTATCTTTTTGAATAAATTCATGAAATTCTATGCAAGGCATCAGGCGTTTCCATCACACGAAAAGACCAATGCTACACTCGTTTAGGTGACTCACATCGCGCCCCTGTATGTTGCTTTGCATAAAATTAAACAATATACAGAACAATAACGAATTTGTAGATAAAATAAAATGTACACAATCCTGTATTTTATTGAAGACATGCACCAATTTGATGGAGCTGCGCTGCTCTCTCCTGAGGAGGGCGCAAAAAGCCTGCGATAAATAACTCAACCCCTGGGTTGTTTCATCTGATCCAAGGTCTGGGTAAAACAAAAACTACCCAAACACTGGGTTATTACGTCTGACCCAGGATCTGGGTAACACCAAAACTACCCAAACACTGGGTTGTTACGTCTTACCCAGGATATGGGTAACTCAAAAACTACCCAAACACTGGGTTGTTATGTCTGACCCAGGATATGGGTAACACCAAAACTACCCAAACACTGGGTTGTTACGTCCGACCCAGGATATGGGTAACACCAAAACTACCCACACACTGGGTTGTTACGTCTGATCCAGGATATGGGTAACACCAAAACTACCCAAACACTGGGTTGTTACGTCCGACCCAGGATATGGGTAACACCAAAACTACCCACACACTGGGTTGTTACGTCTGACCCAGGATCTGGGTAACAGAAACTACCCAAGCACTGGGTTGTTACGTCTGACCCAGGATGTGGGTAACACCAAAACTACCCAAACACTGGGTTGTTACGTCCGACCCAGGATCTGGGTAACACAAAAACTACCCAAACACTGGGCTGTTACGTCTGATCCAGGATATGGGTAACACAAAAACTACCCGAACACTGGGTTGTTACGTCTGACCCAGGATCTGGGTAACACAAAAACTACCCAAACATTGGGCTGTTATGTCTGATCCAGGATATGGGTAACACAAAAACTACCCGAACACTGGGTTGTTACGTCCGACCCAGGATCTGGGTAACACAAAAACTACCCAAACACTGGACTGTTACGTCTGACCCAGGATCTGGGTAACACAAAAACTACCCAAACACTGGGCTGTTACGTCTGATCCAGGATATGGGTAACACCAAAACTACCCAAACACTGGGTTGTTACGTCTTACCCAGGATATGGGTAACTCAAAAACTACCCAAACACTGGGTTGTTATGTCTGACCCAGGATATGGGTAACACCAAAACTACCCAAACACTGGGTTGTTACGTCCGACCCAGGATATGGGTAACACCAAAACTACCCACACACTGGGTTGTTACGTCTGATCCAGGATATGGGTAACACCAAAACTACCCAAACACTGGGTTGTTACGTCCGACCCAGGATATGGGTAACACCAAAACTACCCACACACTGGGTTGTTACGTCTGACCCAGGATCTGGGTAACAGAAACTACCCAAGCACTGGGTTGTTACGTCTGACCCAGGATGTGGGTAACACCAAAACTACCCAAACACTGGGTTGTTACGTCCGACCCAGGATCTGGGTAACACAAAAACTACCCAAACACTGGGCTGTTACGTCTGATCCAGGATATGGGTAACACAAAAACTACCCGAACACTGGGTTGTTACGTCTGACCCAGGATCTGGGTAACACAAAAACTACCCAAACATTGGGCTGTTATGTCTGATCCAGGATATGGGTAACACAAAAACTACCCGAACACTGGGTTGTTACGTCCGACCCAGGATCTGGGTAACACAAAAACTACCCAAACACTGGACTGTTACGTCTGACCCAGGATCTGGGTAACACAAAAACTACCCAAACACTGGGCTGTTACGTCTGATCCAGGATATGGGTAACACAAAAACTACCCAAACACTGGACTGTTACGTCCGACCCAGGATCTGGGTAACACAAAAACTACCCAAACACTGGGCTGTTACGTCTGATCCAGGATATGGGTA
Source organism: Ancherythroculter nigrocauda (assembly GCA_036281575.1). Classification (NCBI taxonomy): domain Eukaryota; kingdom Metazoa; phylum Chordata; class Actinopteri; order Cypriniformes; family Xenocyprididae; genus Ancherythroculter; species Ancherythroculter nigrocauda. The sequence continues at coordinate 64,723,572 of VTFQ01000001.1, read as the reverse complement.
ACACAAAAACTACCCGAACACTGGGTTGTTACGTCTGACCCAGAAAAAAATAACCCAATAGGTTATTTAAAATGCATACTACTTTTAAAAAGGGTCAAAATAGATAGATAGATAGATAGATAGATAGATAGATAGATAGATAGATAGATAGATGTGTTTGGTATGTAAGAGAAAATTAAAAAAAAAATAATAATAATAAATAAATGGAAAAAAAGGATAATACACTCAGCTTATTTTACAATTTTTGTTTTCTTTCAGGAAGTCCAGAACTCAAAACGTTGGCATGATGACAAACAGAAAACAGATGCCCACTGCTGGATCACTGGAGCCAAGTGGGTTGTGTCCCAAAATCTAATGTTTTGGACCGAAATGCTGCTCACACACATACCCAAAATTAAACTCGTAAGGCGCACATAAAACGCCTTAAATGCAGCTCACGAGGTTTAAAGTCGCAGCCGGTGTGTGGAGGAGGAGCGAGAGGAGGAGACAGTAAAACATCCCTGAGACAGAGAGGATGACATGAATGAACAACACTGAGAGAGAGAGAGAGAAAGAGAGAGAGAGAAAGAGATGTTGATGCTAAAAGGAGCGGACGCGCTCGCAGCGAATCATTCGCGTTGATCTCGCGCACGTTCCTTAATGACGTCAGGAGCGTGCGGTCGTGCGTCCAGCTTTCAGGCTTCTGCGGGATGCGAGTGTTGTGAAGCCTCGTCCAGCCTCTCAGACGCGCGATACGAGCTGGATAATGATGAGCACGAAGCGCGAGGCGTCCTGATGACAGAGTGTCGATGGATCCGAGTGGACTGAGGCTCCTCTGATCCTCACAGCAGCAGCAGTAGCATCTCTACCGAACACGACATGGATGATTCGGGAATAATCAGGCGCAGGAGACTGCAGGTCAGATCCACATCCTTTCAGACAACATTACCATGTTTTCTGGACATGTACCATGGTAATACCGTGGTTTTTGTCCATGCATAAGGGTAGTACCATAGTAGAAGGGCATTGGTGTAAGAATATGCTAAACATTCAATACTATGGTATATTTATATCAAAAGACCATTATGTTTCTATCTGAGATACACTGATTGGACCATAAGGACAGTCTAACCAATAGGGAGTGGTATTCTTTGAAATACCATGGTAAATTAACATGGTAGTCATTCAATACCATGGCATTAATGTGTTTTCTAAACATGTACTATAGTAAAACCATGTTTTCCGGGAATGTACCATGGTAATATTGTGATTTTTGCCAATGTATTCTGGTAGTACCAGTAACATGTATATAAATATGTTATTCTGTGTGTATATATATATATATATATATATATATATATATATATATATATATATAAGGACAATCTAACCAATGGAGAGTGGTATTCCTTGAAATACCATGGTAAATATACACGGTAATCACTCAGTGCCATGGTTTATATCAGCGTACCATGGTATTAGTGTTTTTTTCTGGACATGCTATAGTAGTACCATGTTTTCTGGACATGTACCATGGTGATACTGTGTCTTTTTTGGCCATATATAGGGGTTGTACCATGGTATTCTTCAAAGTTCCTTGAGGTAACATAGTAAATCTCTATGATAAACATTCAGGACTATGGTATATATCAAAAATACTATTGTAATACTATCTGATTGGACCACACAATGACAGTCTAACCAATGGAGAGGAGTGGTATTCCTTGAAATACCATGGTAAATGAATATGGTAATCATTCAGTATTACTGTGTTTTTCTAGATATGTGCTATAGTAATACCATGTTTTTTGGCAATAACATGGAGTTGCATTTAAATAATACCATGGTATTTGAATGTGGTTTTCATTCAGGTGCTTTTTTACAGTATCTGATGGTATTTGTTTGTAAGGTGATAATAATTCATCTACGTTTTACTGTGTGTTTGTTCAGTGGAGTTTATTTGAATCCTTTGCTTTGCTGGGATGGGTGTGTGTGTGTTTGTGTGTGTCGACATCAAAAACCGCTTGTGTATCTAGAGTTTCACAATCAGTTAAACAGTCTGATATGATATCACACACACACACACACACACACACACACACACACACACACACACACACACACACACACACACACACAGTCATCAGTAGACAGTCATTCATGAAGTCTGAGACATGATGAGAGAAAGAGATGGATGGTATGTGTGTTATCTGAAAATTTTAGCCTGAAATCAACCACAAAAATACAACAAAACACAATTATATTTAGGTTAAGCTTATTTTTAGAGCAATTTAGTTTTTGTGTTTATTCTGCGTACACAATTTTCATGACAGTTAAGTGTATTTTCCCCCAAATTGTCAAAAAAGTATCATTAACAGTAGGAAATTTTTTTTATCTGAAAACATTTTTTGTTTAAATCAATCATTTCACAGTTAAATAATAATAATTGTTAAATAATATATCAGTATTTTATCAGTTTCAGAGATTGTTTGACATTCGCAGTAATGAAATATTGGGGTGAAATGTGTCATTTAAAAAAAATCAACCAATGAAGGATACATTGTAACAGAAAGTACGAAGATAAACATATTTCAACATTTCAAGTCCATGCATATCCAAGATTATTTGACATTTACAGTAATGAGAATTTAGGATAAAACGTGTTTAACTGTCATGAAAATAATGTCAAAATGCAAAAGAAAAAATGTTCCTGAAATAGGCTTCATTTATGCAGAATATAATAGCTTGTCATTGTATGTGAGTGTGTTTCTCAGACATGTGACACGTTTTTTGCTCAGTGTGAGAATAATTGCCCTCCACCGTTTCTTTGCGTGTCCCTCGGGTGTCTTCTGTGCATCACACACACTCATTGTGTAGGTTATTCAGTTAAATCCCCCTCCCGCTGCACTGTTGCTGCCATATGGTGCAACACACCGTCTCAGAGGTCAAAGGGCACTCCTATCATGCAGCAGGGTGCCGCATGCACATTGGGAGCTGATAGGCTACAGGAGCATTTTAGGTGAAAGGCTGTATGCTTTCAGCTCAAAATGTTTTCATCATTTTTGATGATATTTTTAGTGATGCACCGAAATGAAATTTCTACCGAGACACCAAAATTAAAGCTTTTAATTGAACTGAAAATTAAAATAACATGTTTTTTTAAATGAGCAATTAATTCAGCAAATTTATTTCATAATCAACAATCGAATAAAAAACTGATTTTTACAAACATTTAAAGTGTTTATACATTAAAAATGTACTCCAATTTGTTGTTGAGATAAAATCTTTTAAACAATAGCTGTAATTAAAAAAAAATCATGACAGATTTATTTAAACATACATTAAATAATGAAGACAACACTAACAGGTTAAAACAGTAAAAATATAATGAAGATGTAATATTTATTCAGGAATTTATTCAGTTGTTTATTCTAGTTAACTAATGAGCCATGGACACTTACTGTAAAAAAATTGTAAAAAATAGTAAAATAATTGGAGTACGTTTTTCTACTTCAAAATTTCATGTTTAATTCAATGTTACTTGCCATTTCTTTGTAATTATTTGTTAAATTTAGCAATTACTGAGTGAAAATGGTTTCTATACCAATATTTTGTAGTGTGTATGGAAGCTTGCTTCTGCCATGAAATAAAAAATAAAAAAGGCATTGCATATTTTTATCTCACAATTCTGACTTTTTTTTCTTGCAATTGCGAGATATAAAGTCAGAATTGACTGTTCGCAAAGACCCGCCCCCTTTAGTTACTGTTGCTATGTCCGACAAGCCATGCTGATCTCTCTCCACACATCATGTTCTCACGCAGTGGAAAATACATTGCGGAGCAAAGAGGACACTGACAACAAATAAACATGAATGAACATCAGAAGGAATATTGTTTCAACCGTGGAAAGATGTCAGTACACACCATTTTTCAAGTTCAAGTCCACTGAGGTTAATCTTCTAACTCCTGACTGCTTTGTCGGACAAAATGGCGGATTCGGCGTTATGATTGGTTAGATTGCCTGTCAATCAAACTCACGGCGAAGGGTCAATTGCGTGTTATAAAGTCAGAATTGCGAGACATAAAGTCAGAATTGTGAGATATAAAGTCAGAATTGTGTGACAAATTCAGAATTGTAAGATATAAAGTCAAAATCGCAAGATATAAAGTCATGATTGCGAGTTATAAAGTCAGAATTGAGTTATGGAGTCAGAATTGCGTGACAAAGTCAGAACTGTGAGATATAAAATCAGAATTGTGAAAGTCAGAATCGCAGGACAAAGTCAGAATTGTGAGATATAAAATCAGAATTGTGAGATATAATGTCAGAATTGAGATATAAAGTCAGAATTGCATGACAAAGTCAGAATTGCGAGTTACAAAGTCAGAATTACCAGATATAAAGTCAGAATTACCAGATATAAAGTCAGAATTGCGAGATATAAAGTCAGAATTACCAGATATAAAGTCAGAATTGCATGACAAAGTCAGAATTTTGAGATATAAAGTCAGAATTGCAAGATATAAAGTCAGAATTGTGAGATATAAAGTCAGAATTACCAGATATAAAGTCAGAATTGCTTGACAAAGTCAGAATTACCAGATATAAAGTCAGAATTGCCAGATATAAAGTCAGAATTGCATGACAAAGTCAGAATTGCGAGTTACAAAGTCAGAATTACCAGATATAAAGTCAGAATTGCATGACAAAGTCAGAATTGTGAGTTACAAAGTCAGAATTACCAGATATAAAGTCAGAATTGCATGACAAAGTCAGAATTGCGAGTTACAAAGTCAGAATTACCAGATATAAAGTCAGAATTGCATGACAAAGTCAGAATTGTGAGATATAAAGTCAGAATTTCATCATATAAAGTCAGAATTGCCAGATATAAAGTCAGAATTTCATCATATAAAGTCAGAATTGCCAGATATAAAGTCAGAATTTCATCATATAAAGTCAGAATTTCATAAGAAAAAATTGCATTTGTGAAATAGTCAGAATTGCGACTTTTTATCAATAATTGTGTGCAAATCTGACTTTGTTTCTCAGAAGAAGAAAAAAAGTCACAATTACCTTTTTTATTTTTTTATTTAGTGGCAGAAACATGCTTCCATAAGTGTGGCTTTCCTGAGGTCAAATTATTTTTTAACTTTTATACGGTTTTCACCATTTTGGAGCTTGACAGTGTCTGTCCTCATGTTCATCTCTGTAATCGACCCTCGAGACTGGCGTGTTTTGCTTTGACGCAGATTTCCGGTGGCTCTCGTTTAATCACTGAAGGTATCTGATGCACATTTTCTCCTGATGCAGAGAGCCATTAGTAAAAATAGTTGGAGGAAATCCCGAAAATCCCGGCAGAAGGCGCAACGATAACTCACAGGCTGTTTTGCTTTCTGTTGGCTGGCACACGGGACGCTCTTAGGTTAATGACGCTCAGATTATGGGGTTGGCACAGTAAATGATGGGTTTGCACCAAACAGCGGGCAGGAGGCCCAGTTTGTGCCATTTCATTAAAGCTCAGACTGCTCATCGTTATTCAGCCGGATGATCTGGAAGTAGAATCCATGATGATCAGACTCTGTTCAACTGTTAAAAAGAGAAATTTAATATGTTGAAGTACATCTTTTACATTTTATGAAGAAAGTGGTGCTTAAACTCACTGCCACAATGCATTATACATAAAGGCCGTAAGTAAAGTGTTACCAAATTATCAAAAGATTTATAATTCACCCTAATGTTATTGTGATAATTAATTGTGATCATTTGCTTTATAATCTTTTTTTAACTGTAATATTCAAAGCATCTCTGTGTTGGGGACTCAGTATATGACTCACGGTCCATTAAAGCAGCTGAAGTGCTTTTCTCGGCTGATCTCTGCCCTGAGTTTGTTCTCGTTCGGCTCCATCTGTCCACTCGAGTACGCCGGGCTGCTCTTCTCCGCAGGCAGGGTTTCTGGGAAGCTTTTACAGCATTTAAGGACGGAAAACTCAATTACTGTCTAAAATTAAACACGTGAGTCACAGTGAAACAAACAGAGAGTGTGAGTGCCACGTCTTTCTTCAGAAAAACAAGAGATGAGCTTTAGCCTTCTGTTGCTTTATGTGGAAGGTTAATTTAATGAAGATGACGCCTCATGAATTAATTATGTTGAAAATGAATACATGTTTTCACTGCCAGATATTTCGGTATCGTCATGAAACAGACTTGCTCGTCACTTCAAGCCTCAGTAAAATTAATTAAGTCTCTGTTGACAAAATTATTTATTGTACAACATTAATGAGAAAGTTAAATGAGTATCTCACTGATATATGACAGCAGAATGAAACTGCATACCGAAAATGAAAGTTGGAAGTGAAATACAGTACTCTTAAATTGAGTTTCATTTCGTTACTTATTTATTTTTCTTGCGCATTTTTGTTATTTTTGTTAGTTTTTGTTTTTTAAAAATATGTCTATTGTTATTCATTTTTTATTTCAATTTTATTTTAATTTAAATTGTTTTAGTGCATAATGTTAAAGTAAATGAAAATGAGAAATGTTTCCTTGGCAACTAGCTGAAATAAAATAAGTACTTTTTTATATATTATTTTGATTCAGTCAAATTTTGTTATACTACATGTAACTTTTTTATGCTTTTAGATTTAGTTGACTATAATAACCCTGGATTTCAATATATTTATCAGCATTTTACCGTTATATATAACTTCATATTATATACTACATATATTGTTGCTTTTACATTTAAATTTGATTTAAATTAAAAAATGTTTGTAGTTAAAATTTAAATATAGTGCAAAGGTGTGGTTGCAGAAATGTAATTTTACATTTAAATTAAAACATTGAATATATTTCTAAATTATTGATATTTTTATAGCTTAAGCTCACAGTAATGAAAAAAAGCATAATCACATTTTTTACAATAATTTTGTTACATTTTTATTCATGAAATGTGGAAAAAGTCCTGCATGCTACTATTGTAGCTCGCCAATCTTTATTAAATAGGAATGTGAATGTTTAAGTAAAATAACATCTTCTGTCATGAAACTCTTGATGGTGCAGACTGATCAGTAGCCAAGCTCGCTGCTCAACCTTCAAATACTTGGTCACCATTTACTGTAGCAGTTGCAGCATGCTTTCAGAAACCCCCCACATTCCCCAGCTCTACCTGTATAGATCTGCTACGGGTAATTCATGTGTGCTATAGTACAGCATCATCAGGTCTTACTTGCTCACAGCAGGGTTGTGTATGTATTGGCAGTAGAACGTCCGGAACTTGCTCTGCAGCAGCAGCACTAATCAACAGCAGCAGCAATAACAGCAGCAGTAATTACAGCAGCAAAAATAACCAACAGCAGCAACAGTAATCAACAGCAGCAGAAGCAGCAGCAATAATCAACAGCAGTAGTAACAGCAGTGGAAATAACCAACAGCAGCAGCAATAAGAGCTAGCAGGAGAAGCTGCAGCAATAACCAACCGTAGCAGAAGCAGCAGCAATAACTAACTGCTGCAGAAGCAGCAGCAATAATAGCACCAGCAATAACCAACCACTGCAGAAGCAGCAGCAATAACAGCAGCAGAATCAGCAACAATAACAGCAGTAGAAGCAGCAGCAGCAATAACAGAAGCAGCAGCAATAATCAACAGCAGCAGAAGCAGTAGCAATAATAGCACCAGCAATAACCAACCACAGCAGAAGCAGCAGCAATAACAGAAGCAGCAGCAATATTCAACAGCAGCACCAATAACAGCAGGAGAAGCTGCAGCAATAACCAACCGTAGCAGAAGCAGCAATAACCAACAGCAGCAACAATAATATCAACAGAAGCAATAACAGCAACAGAAACAGCAACAATAACAGCATCAGAAGCAGCAGCAATAACAGCAGCAGAATCAGCCACAATAACAGCAGCAGAAGCAGCAGCAGCAATAACAGCAGCAGAATCAGCCACAATAACAGCAGCAGAAGCAGCAGCAGCAGCAATAACAGCAGCAGAATCAGCCACAATAACAGCAGTAGAAGCAGCAGCAGCAATAACAGCAGCAGAATCAGCCACAATAACAGCAGCAGAAGCAGCAGCAGCAATAACAGCAGCAGAATCAGCCACAATAACAGCAGCAGAAACAGCAGCAGCAATAACAGCAGCAGAATCAGCAACAATAACAGCAGTAGAAGCAGCAGCAGCAATAACAGCAGCAGAATCAGCAACAATAACAGCAGTAGAAGCAGCAGCAGCAATAACAGCAGCAGAATCAGCCACAATAACAGCATCAGAAGCAGCAACAATAACAGCATCAGAAGCAGCAGCAATAACAGCAGCAGCAGCAATAACAGCAGCAGAATCAGCCACAATAACAGCAGCAGAAGCAGCAGCAGCAATAACAGCAGCAGAATCAGCCACAATAACAGCAGTAGAAGCAGCAGCAGCAATAACAGCAGCAGAATCAGCCACAATAACAGCAGCAGAAGCAGCAGCAGCAATAACAGCAGCAGAATCAGCCACAATAACAGCAGCAGAAGCAGCAGCAGCAATAACAGCAGCAGAATCAGCAACAATAACAGCAGTAGAAGCAGCAGCAGCAATAACAGCAGCAGCAATAACCAACCACAGCAGAAGCAGCAGCAATAACAGCAGCAGAAGCAGAAGCAGCAGCAGAAGCAGAAACAGCAGCAATAACATCAGAAGCAGCAGCAATAACAGAAGCAGCTGCAGCAGCAGCAATAGCAGCAGCAGCATAGCAGATCTATTCGGTAACACTTTATTTTACAGTGTCCTTATTACATATGTTACATGTTCTTACCACAGTAATTATGCATAGTTATATGCAAATAACCCTCAACCATACCCTAATCCTACCCAAACCTAGAGTAAGTACATGTTGTTAATTAATATTACTCAGTACTTAAATATATAATTACACTGTAACAATGGCACCTTAAAATAAAGTGTAACCATCTATTCTGCCAAGACCAAACATATCAACACTGTCATATCCATTACCATACCAAGCACTCTGAGAGTTGTCATGACAGAAATATTTAGTAAACATGGTATTTACTGTAGAATGTAGAATGCATAAAAAAAAGAAAGAAAAAAGGAACAACGCAGAAAAAAATGTCATATTACAGCTAAATATCAGTCCCGTGTGAGTGTGTATTTTGACATGCGTGCTGTAATACTCATAGGGTTGTGATCTCTCATGTTATTTACAGTATAACTAGCCTGTCAGATCAGTCAGAGGACGTTTAACCACAGTGGATAGTGACGGAGACTGAGCCAAGGCATTTAAGAGCCTCTGGAGGGATTATTCATGGGGCGACCCCATGTAAATGTGTCAGCTAAACACTGGCACACTACACCAGAGCCTGTGTTGTCATGGAAACACACGCTTTTATTGATGATCAATAAGAAACATGGAAGCATACAAGAGCACAGCGATGCGGCTTTTGATCAGTCAGTCAAATCTAAATGAGCGTCTTCTGTTGCTAAATAATAATGCTAAAAATACAACACTTGCTTGCCAATCTTTATTAAATAGGAATGTGAATGTTTAAGTAAAATAACATCTTCTGTCATGAAACTCTTGATGGTGCAGACTGATCAGTAGCCAAGCTCGCTGCTCAACCTTCAAATACTTGGTCACCATTTACTGTAGCAGTTGCAGCATGCTTTCAGAAACCCCCCACATTCCCCAGCTCTACCTGTATAGATCTGCTACGGGTAATTCATGTGTGCTATAGTACAGCATCATCAGGTCTTACTTGCTCACAGCAGGGTTGTGTATGTATTGGCAGTAGAACGTCCGGAACTTGCTCTGCAGCAGCAGCACTAATCAACAGCAGCAGCAATAACAGCAGCAGTAATTACAGCAGCAAAAATAACCAACAGCAGCAACAGTAATCAACAGCAGCAGAAGCAGCAGCAATAATCAACAGCAGTAGTAACAGCAGTGGAAATAACCAACAGCAGCAGCAATAAGAGCTAGCAGGAGAAGCTGCAGCAATAACCAACCGTAGCAGAAGCAGCAGCAATAACTAACTGCTGCAGAAGCAGCAGCAATAATAGCACCAGCAATAACCAACCACTGCAGAAGCAGCAGCAATAACAGAAGCAGCAGCAATAACAGCAGCAGAATCAGCAACAATAACAGCAGTAGAAACAGCAGCAGCAATAACAGAAGCAGCAGCAATAATCAACAGCAGCAGAAGCAGTAGCAATAATAGCACCAGCAATAACCAACCACAGCAGAAGCAGCAGCAATAACTAACTGCTGCAGAAGCAGCAGCAATAATAGCACCAGCAATAACCAACCACTGCAGAAGCAGCAGCAATAACAGAAGCAGCAGCAATAACAGCAGCAGAATCAGCAACAATAACAGCAGTAGAAACAGCAGCAGCAATAACAGAAGCAGCAGCAATATTCAACAGCAGCACCAATAACAGCAGGAGAAGCTGCAGCAATAACCAACCGTAGCAGAAGCAGCAATAACCAACCGTAGCAGAAGCAGCAATAACCAACAGCAGCAACAATAATATCAACAGAAGCAATAACAGCAACAGAAACAGCAACAATAACAGCATCAGAAGCAGCAGCAATAACAGCAGCAGCAGCAATAACAGCAGCAGAATCAGCCACAATAACAGCAGTAGAAGCAGCAGCAGCAATAACAGCAGCAGAATCAGCCACAATAACAGCAGCAGAAGCAGCAACAATAACAGCATCAGAAGCAGCAGCAATAACAGCAGCAGCAGCAATAACAGCAGCAGAATCAGCCACAATAACAGCAGCAGAAGCAGCAGCAATAACAGCAGCAGCAGCAATAACAGCAGCAGAATCAGCCACAATAACAGCATCAGAAGCAGCAGCAATAACAGCAGCAGCAGCAATAACAGCAGCAGAATCAGCCACAATAACAGCAGTAGAAGCAGCAGCAGCAATAACAGCAGCAGAATCAGCCACAATAACAGCAGCAGAAGCAGCAGCAGCAATAACAGCAGCAGAATCAGCCACAATAACAGCAGCAGAAGCAGCAGCAGCAATAACAGCAGCAGAATCAGCAACAATAACAGCAGTAGAAGCAGCAGCAGCAATAACAGCAGCAGCAATAACCAACCACAGCAGAAGCAGCAGCAATAACAGCAGCAGAAGCAGAAGCAGCAGCAGAAGCAGAAACAGCAGCAATAACATCAGAAGCAGCAGCAATAACAGAAGCAGCTGCAGCAGCAGCAATAGCAGCAGCAGCATAGCAGATCTATTCGGTAACACTTTATTTTACAGTGTCCTTATTACATATGTTACATGTTCTTACCACAGTAATTATGCATAGTTATATGCAAATAACCCTCAACCAAACCCTAATCCTACCCAAACCTAGAGTAAGTACATGTTGTTAATTAATATTACTCAGTACTTAAATATATAATTACACTGTAACAATGGCACCTTAAAATAAAGTGTAACCATCTATTCTGCCAAGACCAAACATATCAACACTGTCATATCCATTACCATACCAAGCACTCTGAGAGTTGTCATGACAGAAATATTTAGTAAACATGGTATTTACTGTAGAATGTAGAATGCATAAAAAAAAGAAAGAAAAAAGGAACAACGCAGAAAAAAATGTCATATTACAGCTAAATATCAGTCCCGTGTGAGTGTGTATTTTGACATGCGTGCTGTAATACTCATAGGGTTGTGATCTCTCATGTTATTTACAGTATAACTAGCCTGTCAGATCAGTCAGAGGACGTTTAACCACAGTGGATAGTGACGGAGACTGAGCCAAGGCATTTAAGAGCCTCTGGAGGGATTATTCATGGGGCGACCCCATGTAAATGTGTCAGCTAAACACTGGCACACTACACCAGAGCCTGTGTTGTCATGGAAACACACGCTTTTATTGATGATCAATAAGAAACATGGAAGCATACAAGAGCACAGCGATGCGGCTTTTGATCAGTCAGTCAAATCTAAATGAGCGTCTTCTGTTGCTAAATAATAATGCTAAAAATACAACACTTATGAAAGTGTTCTGATACAGACTTTTCCTTTCTTATTGTCATAAATGAAGATGTTGATGGCCACTTTCAGCTCCGTTGAGCTTTAATATGATCAAATCTTCTGGAACATTCAGATAGCTGCTTTTGATTTTTGTAAACGCTTTCTTTGTTTTTGTAGCTGTTCAAAAATCTGTTTATATCTGTAATATTTTTGATCAGGTTAATCTCATGACAACATCTCCAGGTAATTATTCAGCCCAAAATACACTTTTAACTTAAAAGCTTTCATTTCATTGGAAAAAACACAATTTTATGACCACACACACACATATATACAGTCAAACCAACATTTGTTCAGACACCTTGAACATTTCATTCATTATTACAGTTTATTCACTATAGTTTAAAAAATGATAATAAAATATGACAAGATCTCAGAGTTAAACTGTGTCAGAAAAAAAATCATCTTAATTATGTCAGATAACACTTAAGCAAAACACGGTCAGGTCAAAGTATCTGCATAATTTTTGGTTGCAAATTTTTATCAATTTTACTGTTAGTCAACTGAAAGAAGAAGTTTACTTTATTTTGCTATCCTCACTTACATAAATGAACTATAGTGTCCCGCACCCACTAGTAAAAATATATCAAAAATGTCTGAATAATTTTTGATTTGAGGTATATATTTCAATCATGACAACTCTGAATTGTTTTATCATGTTATTGAATATGGCAATGTTAATGTATTTGGTCATGGCACACTAGATCTGCTGCTGCTGTTGATTATTGCTGTTGCTGCTGCAGAGCAAGTATGGACTTACTACTGTTAATAGATACAGATCTAGGCAGGTGGAACTGGGGGAGGTGGAGGGTCTCAGCAAACAATGAAGCAATTTACAGCAAACAGAGATGAGGACTATTTAAATGTTGAGCAAACAATCACATTGGCTGCAGGATCAGCTTGTGCTGTGATGTGGTAATGATGTGATTTCTTGCAGATTGCATTATTTGCATAAAGTGACATTATTTTCAATAATCACATTTTTGGCAAAAACATCTTATTACTGTGATGTGTCTGGATGGTTGGATGGTTTTTGAGTTTTTACGTAATGCTAATGATGATGATTCTCATCACTGTAATATTGTAAGTATTATTAAAATATTTAATAATCATAAATACCAACAAAATGTTTTTTTTTTTTTTACATTTCAGCAACGTGATTTTAAAGGAAATTTACATGAAAATAATGTCACAGTCTTAATGGTCCATTTATTTATGTAAAATTAATGTTCTTTTTTTTTTTTTTTTTTTTTGCTGTGGTGAAATACCTGGACATGATCTTGACAGGTTTCATCTCTAGATCTCTAGATCTGTGTTCCTGTGTGAATCTTGTAAAATGAGGCACATCATTAATTCTGAATGCACACACACACGCACAGTCGCACACACACACACACACACACTCACACACACACACGTGTCCAAGGACATCTGAGCGCTCCTATTGATTAGTGATCAATGGCAATTGATACTAATGATGTTTGTTGATTAAAGCTGCTGCAAGCTTCTTTTGTTTGTTGATGAACATATATAAAATGTCTCCATTGAAATATGAATACTATTTTGTTTAAATATCATTGTCTAAAGGTGACAGTGGCATGTGTTCAGCAAAAGCTTTTATGCTGAAACTGTTTGCCATGCAAGTTTTTTCTGCCACAGAATGAAAAATATAAAGGTAATTGCGACTTTTTATTTAACAGTTCAGACTAATTCACAATTCCGTCAATTTATAACTGACAATTCTGAGAAAAAAGTCATTACGAGTTATAAACTTGTAATTGCGAGGTTAAAAAAAGTCATAATTCCACGTTTATATCTCACAATTCTGAGAAAAAAGTAATTGCGAGTTATAAACTTGGAATTGCGAGGTAAAAAAGTCCGATTTCCAAGTTTATATCTTACAATTCTGAGAAAAAAGTAATTGCGAGTTATAAACTTGGCGTTGTGAGGTTAGAAAAGTCAGAATTCTGAGTTTATATCTTAAAATTCTGAGAAAAAAGTAATTGCCAGTTATAAACTTGGAGTTGCGAGGTAAAAAATAGTCAGAATTTCAAGTTTATATCTCACAATTCTGAGAAAAAAGTAATTGTGAGTTATAAACTTGTAATTACGAGGTTAAAAAAAAAGACAGAATTCCAAGTTTATATCTCACAATTCTGAGAAAAAAGTAATTGTGAGTTATAAACTTGTAATTACGAGGTTAAAAAAAAGACAGAATTCCAAGTTTATATCTCACAATTCTGAGAAAAAAATAATTGCGAGTTATAAACTTGTAATTACGAGGTTAAAAAAAAGACAGAATTCCAAGTTTATATCTCACAATTCTGAGAAAAAAGTAATTGTGAGTTATAAACTTGTAATTACGAGGTTAAAAAAAAGACAGAATTCCAAGTTTATATCTCACAATTCTGAGAAAAAAATAATTGCGAGTTATAAACTTGTAATTACGAGGTTAAAAAAAAGACAGAATTCCAAGTTTATATCTCACAATTCTGAGAAAAAAATAATTGCGAGTTATAAACTTGGTGTTGTGAGGTTAGAAAAGTCAGAATTCTGAGTTTATATCTTAAAATTCTGAGAAAAAAGTAATTGCCAGTTATAAACTTGTAGTTGCGAGGTAAAAAATTGTCAGAATTCCAAGTTTATATCTCACAATTCTGAGAAAAAAGTAATTGCAATTTGTAAAACTTGAATTGCGAGATAAACTCACAATTGTGATAAAAAAAAAAAGTCAGAATTGTGCAATAAAAAGGCGCAATAAAAAATGTTTTGTTCCCTGGTGGAAAAAGCTTCCATACAATAGTTTGCTGACATCAGACTGGCTGATATGCCTTTAGAAGGCGGGGCTTGGAGTGTGATTGACAGGATGTAGATGGTCTAACTCAATATTTTCTTGATACATGCACTGACAAATCATTCGCAGTAAGACCACGAACATGAATTAAGAAAGTAAAAGGAGTAAATTCTGAATCTGTTTGGAGGTTCAGATCTGTTTAACATGTGCGGCGTGTTGTTTCTCTTGGTCTGAATGAACATCTGCTGAAGTTCTGCACAGAGAGAGACAGAGAGTCTGTCTGTAAGACGAATGAGAGGATATTATGTGGTTAGTCGCGTGTTCTATCAAAGACGTACAGCGAGAGAAATGAAGGACGGGAACGCTGCCAGAACAACATCAGCTTCTCTCTGCGTATGCCAAGTGTGTTCAGTTTGTTTGTTCCAGAGTGTTTTGTCCACAGAAACCGAACAGACGGTTTCATTTGCATTTTTAGATTAATGTGCCAAAACTGTTTCAAATACAAATTCAATGACATTCACACACTTTACATTAAACATATTAAATATTTTGTCTTTATTTTCAACACTAGATCTATTGTTTTATCATTTAAACCCAGACAAACTTTGTTTTGTCAAGTGTTTTGCTCGTAAAGTTTGCTTTGTTAATGTTATTAACTAACATTAATGAATAATAAATGCTGTAAAAATGTATTGCTTTTTGTTAGTTCATGATTCTTATATTTCTTGTGATATATCAACTTTCGATAACATTTTAAAATAAGGTTTCATTTTAAATAAGATTTTTATGTTTATTGTAAAGTGCATCTTTCCTTTCTGTAAATGATGCTTATTCTGGTATTTTGTATCTAATTTAATAGTGTGTCTGAGATATTGTGCTTATTTCAAACTCCCATCTGATCTCTGTTTTCTCTCTGTGTGTTTCTCCATCTCCGTCTCTGTCTTGTTGTCTTCGTCCCAGAAGGATCTTCCTCTGCCCCGTAAGAACAGCAGGTGAGTTCATTTTCAATGATTAGAAGAAGATAAAAAGTCTTTTTATTCACATTAGATGCATGTATCAGGGTTTGTTTTGAAAACCCCATAACAAATGAGTAACTGCGTCACATGTTTCCATCCAAAGTTGCGAATTTAACTTGAGCGAAATTGTAATATTGCATAAACATTTGCACCATTTCCATCCCATGTGTTCAAAATCGCTACTTCCGGGGAAATTGGTGCAAAATATCTGTAATAAAAATGGAAGCTGATGCAATCAGGGAGGAAATGATGGATCTTTTTTCCTCCATCGTTAATGAGCGCGCAGACGAAATCCAATCAATGCTGTCATGTGATCTTGCATTCGGATTCTGGTGTTTGGGAATGCAATCGAGTGAGACGCTTCTTGGAAGTAATTAAACCAAATAATTTTCAAGACAGACTTTGGCTAAGGCATTTCAGAACAATCAAACCAACATTTGAGATCCTGTGAAGTGCGATTTTAGTTTGTCCAGTTATCCAATCACATCCTCTGTTGAGGTCACATGAATTTTCTGTTTTGCATTGAGGGAAGTCCCTTTCAAGGAAACTCTGTTCACCCGGCAGCTATATTTGCAACATCTCCCGGCAGTTGTTTCAGGCATCCAAGACCAAGTCCTATCTGCTTGAACGGGGTAATCCTGAAATCTCAAAAACATGTTTAAACATATTTTAAATCAGCAACAAAATGAACTGTCCCATAAAAAATAAATGTTTCTTATTAACAGCATTCATACAGGTTCATTTTGTGTGCAGTACAAACTCAATCTGTCTCTCTTTGTCAGGATGCCTCTCTCTCTCTCTCTCTCTCTCTCTTTCCATTTCCCTAAAAGCTTTCTTCGTTCACTTCGTTTTTTTATTTTGTGATTCTTAGTTATATCATCCACCGTGACCTCTGGGAAAAAGCATATTGCACTTAAATTTAGAAACACACACACACACACATTCCCTCAGCAGCATCTTATGAACGGATGCACTGCACCTGCTCCCCCTCTTTTAACATTCGTCTTGGTATCATCCGCTGCCCTCGAGATTTTACCCAGAATTCCCCCCTGCACTCTATTTTTCCAGTGTGTGAGCAAAGCCAGACGCTCTAACCGTTCTCCATCTGATGATGTTTGTGATGCACGCTGGTTATTTCTGAGCGACTGTGTCTTCTTTGCGCTCTTGATCATGCAGGGCGGCATGTTTCGTCGCACTAAAAGGTGAAATGTTTTTAAAATCTGTTTTAAATGCCATTTTAATACCTACGAAGATGTCGCTGAGGTCCTTGTTTACCTGCAGCTGGTGACACACTAACTGAATGACCTCATCAATGCAGTGAGTTTAACATGTTAGTCAATGCTGGGATCTCCTTTAATATGGTATTTTATGCGTATAGTGTATATGTTATGCTGTTAGATTGAATCAAAATGTTCATCTTGTGTATTTGAGCCACAGGTTATGTTGTTTGACTCAAAATGAACAACATTTTACTATTTGTTGAGACTAGTGTTATTAGTCACAAAGTACTGCAAACTTTTTTGATTCGTGAATTACTTGTTGATCATTTGAATGCATTGGTGAATCATTGATCTATTAGCTTGCACTTTCTTACATCTTCTAAAGTTTTGGTCTTAAATCTTCCATGTTGATGCTGAATGTCTCAGTAGAAAGATGTAAATGTTGAGATACACTGTGTCAGACCTCTAATAATGAAGCGTATGTTGATATTAGGTGGTACTGTAACCATGAAATATGCCTGAAATATGAAATAATAGTCACATTTCTTTTAAATGAAAGTACCTTTAGACAAAATATTAAGAAAATCTAGATGCAGGTACTGCAAACAACAGATTTAAATTAACAGTCCACAAGAGACGCAACAAATAAATACCAACCAAACAACACAGTATTATATATATATATATATATATATATATATATATATATATTTCAAATGTCAATCCTGTTAACCCTATAAAGCCTGTCATATGAAAAAAACACCTCAGTTTTATTCAGATGTCCAAACTGAGCAAAAATATATAGTTTTAAAATATATAATCCTCAAAAGCCTGTTGAATCATATTAGATTTTTCCAGAAACAGATGTATGGATAATCAAGTAAGTTGCTTCAGTCCAGTGAGTGTTCTTCTTGAAATATTACTAACAATATTAAAGTTATTCTTACATTTACTTTATAAAAACCAGTAAAGGTTTCACAGCAAAAAACACATTATCCATGAGCTGAAGTAGAAATATCATACCACATTTTTTCTTCTTCAGGAAAATCACAATTTTTTCATGTTGGTTTTACTATTTTGCAAGTGACTAAGAAGTACAACCAAACTAACTGTCCTATTTTTAAAAATTAGCCTTACATGGCAAAAAAAAAAAAAAAAAAAAAAAAAATATATATATATATATATATATATATATATATATATATATGAAAGGAAAAAGAATGACATTTAGGCCAAATTAGGGGGTGGAAGATGAAAATCTTCATTTCATTATTTTATCTTTGTTATTAAAAATAAACAAATATGCACATTAAAATACACAACATAATGTACAAATGAAATAAACAGTGCTTTAGTCTTTCACATTTGACAGTAGTATTCAAGTTATTAATTGAATAAACAAATGTAAAAATAAAACACTATATCGACGTCACTGTATAAATTATATATACACTCTGATTCTTATTAAAGCTACTGAAGTTATTCAGTGAAAAGCAGTGAGTGATTTTCTCTTTGTCTTTTGTTGTTTGATCAACATTAATGACAAGCGGCAGCAGGCTTATTAGGCTGCCGTCACTTTAAGACTGAATGCACGGATCTAATATACAGACACGCATCCTGTTTCTGTTTAAAACATAACTGTCTGTGTTTATGTAAACCTTGTGTGTATTTGACAGTTTAAGCACAATGAGACATGAAAGATAACTTAGTTTAGTACTCACATGCTGTTTGAAAGGCTTTTAGTGGAAAAAAGCACAGAAAAGCATGTCAAAACAGCATGCAAATAAAATGTTTAGCTGGCAAGGATTTAAAGTGCATGCAGATAATAAACTTTAATGACTGTGAATAAGTGCAATGTCACATGAGTGTAACTCTGTGTTAACATGTGATGTGAATGTGCGTCGTGTTGTACAGTATGTTGGGATGGGGGTGCCAGAACTGTAACTGATAGAACGCGCTATAGCACCATACTATGATGTTTCTTCAAAAGCAGATCGTGGAGACATTTTAATCGTTCACGATCAAAAAACGTGATATCGCACACCCCTAAGATGAAGGTGGACATTTTTACAATTATACTAAAATGCCCTTACTTGTTAAAAAAAACTATAAACTAAATCAATCAGATGACAGAAAGCATGCGGTAGACTGTGTGCAACAGGTTTTTCAGCAAAGCTTTGATCATGTTGATCATTTAGAGGCATCTTTGCGTATCAAATATGACACAGTAGGCTTTAAAGAGGACCTATTATGCCCTTTTCACAAGATGTAATATAAGTCTCTGGTGTCACGTGTTTGCAGAGAAAGGCTTGCCAAAACAAAGTTACTGGGTTGTCCTTTTTCACGTTTTCTGGATTGATAGATGCACCGGGGACCCGATTATAACACTTAAACATGGAAAAAGTCAGATTTTCATGACATGTTTAAAGGGTTTAGAAGGTCACTGTCTCTTTAAGAGAGGTCACTCTGTTCAGGATGATCCCTTAAGAGTCAACTAATCTTCTGTCTACACCTGTGTGTGTGTTTTTACTAGTACTGTATTAGGCAGTGCTATTTACCATCCTTCCTACTGATGTCGACATCATTGTGACAGTCTGCCATCAAATTTCAAACATCAAATCTTTCTTTTCAGGGTTTTTTGTCATAGAAGCACCAAAAGACTTCTGACTTGCTAAATTTGGGACACACAAACCCTATAAGACTTTATTTAGTCTGTTCATTCAGCAGTTTTTTGGCTGCTCTCTGCTCAATGTAGCTGACTACACACACACTCTGAGTCTGTGTATGTCTGTAATGGTGTGTAATGGCTCTCATACACTCACTCAAGGCGTATCAAGTAACTCTCGTTCATTCCCACTCCTCCATTAGTTCTCTCTCTCTCTCTCTCTCTTTTTATCCCTTCATCCTTATCTCTCTCTCGTCCAGAGTGCCTCTCTGTTTCTTCAGAGCGCCGGTACACACCGACTGAGATTGATGACTGTGGAAATGGAATTTTCTGTATCGCTGTTGTTCTACTGCAGGGCACACACACACACACACACACACACAAACGCAGTTTCTCTGTTCTTGGCTCTGAAGATTTCTTAATCCGACTGAACCTCATTTTCTCTGATGTTGGATAACGAATAGGAAAACAATTCATACTTAAAGCGTTTAATTCTCTGTTTGTTTGTCTGTAGTTGCCGCAGTAACCGGAAGAGTTTGATTCTGACCTCGCCGACTCTGCCCCGCCCACATTCCCCGTTACCGGGACACATCGGTGAGTGGCCCCGCCCCCTGCTGGAAATCCAGCTAACAAACCAACTTGCTGGACAAACCAGGTGGTCCAGATGGTTTTGGGAAATGAATGCTGGTGTGTTGATAATCCTATAGATGGTCAACCAGCTCTAACCAGTTTCAAGTTAACCACCTTCTTCCAGGAGAAACTCTTTTACAGAGACTGAACAGCTCATGTGTTTAATGCAGTCTGTGAAACAACTAACTGTTAAACTGAGATGCTTATTCTGTCCTGTTTCTTCCTGTCCACACAGGAAGTAGTCCTCTGGACAGCCCTCGTAACTTCTCTCCCAGCACTCCTGCGCATTTCTCCTTCGCTTCCTCCAGACGGTAAATAAACACACACTTAAGACTTTACTATAACATACACACTAAAGGGATAGTTCACCCAAAAATGAAAAAATGAAAATGTGATGTTTATCTGCTTACCCCCAGCACATCCAAGATGTAGGTGACTTTGTTTCTTCAGTAGAACACAAATGATGATTTTTAACTCCAACCGTTGCCGTCTGTCAGTCTTATAATGCAAGTCAATGGGAACTTCGTCTATAAAAGTAAAAAAAACATGCACAGACAAATCCAAATTAAACCCTGCGGCTCATGACGACACACAAAACGATCGGTTTGTGCGAGAAACCGAACAGTATTTATATCATTTTTTACCTCTAATACACCACTATGTCCAACTGCCCTGCGCATCCGGTTAGTGAGGTCTGATCGCGCTCTGACAACGGAAGTGATCTCTCGCATCTCATTGAAGCAAAGCGCGAGAGATCACTTCCGTCATCAGCACACGTTTTTTGACCTCACTAACCGGATGCTGAACACAGTTGGACATAGTGGTGTTTTAGAGGTAAAAATAATATAAATACTGTTCTGTTTCTCGCACAAACCGATCGTTTCGTGTCTTAGGACATCAATGTGTCGTCACGAGCCGCAGGGTTTAATTTGGATTTGTCTGTGCATGTTTTTTTGACTCTTATAGACGAAGTTCCCATTGACACGCATTATACGACTGACAGACCGCAACGGTTGTAGTTAAAAATCATCATTTCTGTTCTACTGAAGAAACAAAGTCACCTACATCTTGAATGCCCTGTGGGTAAGCAGATAAACATCACATTTTCATTTTTGGGTGAACTATCCCTTTGCTTAACATTCGTACAGCCTTAACTGGAAGAGCATCTCATGTTAATGATCTATCTATCTATCTAGTGATGGGCGCCGATGGTCACTGGCGTCTCTTCCCTCTTCTGGATATGGGACCAACACACCCAGTTCAACGGTATTTCAGTCTCTCATTTAAACACACAAACGCACACATACACACACACACACACACACACAGATGGAGCAGATGCGTGTGTGTCTGTAGGTCATGTGTGATCAGTGCTCTGGTGCAGCAGCATCTGCACACTGACATATCAGATGTGATCCAGACAAACACACCCAAATGCACTTCAGCTGTGGGTCATTCATGCCGGTGTGTGCCGTATATACTGTATCTTTCACCATACAGTCAGAGACCTGCTCACTACACTGATAAAAACACACCATGCTCTCACAGCAGAGCTGTTTTGTAACACACTGAGAATCTTTGCCAGATATACCCACCATATTTAATTACCATAGGTTTTAAATGCAGAGAGTAGACAGTTAAACTAAAAACTTTCTTTGTAAAAAAAAAAAAAAAAAGCATTATTTTGCTGACTGCTGTTTAGAACAGCTGTTCATGTCAGAACAGCACCTATATGATGTCTTAAAATACTGTCTCAGCAGGCGGCTCACTAGGAATTGAAACTGAGCTGCCGGTTCCAGATTGTTTACATCCTGTTCATAGCTTCATTCTGTGTTTAGCTGGCTTTAGTTGTAAATCTCTGTTTATCTCCAGTCTTCCAGCTCGTCTCAGGAGCGTCTGCACCAGCTGCCGTCTCAACCCACCATGGACGAGCTGCACTTCCTGTCCAACCACTTCGGCAGCACAGAGAGCATCACTGACGATGACGGTGGACGCTGTTCACCCCACATACGACCGCGCTCGCGCAGCCTGAGGTGAACACACACACGCACACTCATGCTTGTGTGTGTTTGTTGCAGTAGTTGTGTTTAACACACACTCTCTCTCTCTCATGTCTTCAGTCCGGGTCGTTCTCACTCCTGCTATGACAATGAGATCATCATGATGAATCATGTTTACAGGGAGCGTTTCCCTAAGGTAAAGCACACACACCTGTCTCACACCACAGCATCTCTCTTCCTGTTTTTCACACCTGTCTACCTTCATCATTGTCATCTCTTAAAATCAAGCATATATATATACATATATATATATATATATATATATATATATATATATATATATATATGTTAGGGTTGTGACGAGGCAGGTAGCTCACGAGACGAGACACCAGATTGAGTTCACGAGACGAGGCGAGACAAGATTTTTACACAGTATTTTTAAAAAATCCTCAATGACGAATACGACTAGAAAAATAGTCTGCAGGTGCATTTGAAATGTTTTAACTAATCATCTTGTAATCAATGTCATTTCAGTTCTACTTTCTGAGTATGAATTATCATATGCAGTAAAAGACAACAATACTCAAGCACTGTAAAAGGTTTTGCCACAAACTCAACTGACTGACTTCTCTTCTGTATGATTTCATATGAGTCTCTCAGACCTCAGAACTGTACATGATTTATGAGCTTCTACAACTTGTGACCTCCTAACTGAACTCCTTTCCACAAATTGATCATAGAAATAAAAACAGTACTCTCAATGTTCAAAGTGCAAATAGAGACCAAATCTTTCTTCAAGCATGATAGAGACCTAAGAGATGGTTACAACTACACAGCCCGGCCTAAGATAGCTTTCATATTAGAGAGAAATCTCTCTCATATATATATATATATATAAATACAGTTGTGGCCAGAATTATTAGCCCCCTTCATGAATATGATCAAAGATGACTCTAAAAATAAATCTGCATTGTTTATCCTTTTGATCTTTAATTCATAAAATGAGTAAACATCTAACCTATCATTGAAGGAAAAGAATTGAAAGTGGGGGGAAAATAACATTAAGAAATAAATGTTTTTCTCCAAAACACGTTGCCCACAATTATTAGCACCCCTAGAATTTTTTATGAGTAAAATATCTCTGAAGTATATTCCCATTCATATTTAATTTTTTTTAGCACACCAGGGTGATCATGAACATGAAATTGTCCAGCCATGACTTCCTGTTCCACAGGAGTATAAACATGAGGAAACACAAAGGCCAAATTCCCTTAATCATTCATCACAATGAGTAAAACCAAAGAATAAAGTTCTGATGTGTAGCAAATGATTGTCGAGCTTCACAAAATAGAAAGTGGCTGTAAGAAAAGAGCTGAAGCATTGAAAATCCCCATTTCCACTATCAGGGCAATAATTGAGAAGTTCCAATCAACTAAAGATGTTACAAATCTGCCTGAAAGAGGACGTGTGTCTAAATCATCCTAATGTGAAGTGAGGAGGAATGTTTAAGTGGCCAAAGACTCTCCAAGGATCACAGCTGGAGAATTGCAGAGATTAGTTGAGTCTTGAATCTCAGAAAGCCTAAAAAAAATGACCAAACAGCACCTACATCCCCACAAGTTGTTCGGGAGGGTTTCAAGAAAAATCCTCTGCTCTCATCCAGAAACAATCTCCAGCATATTCAGTTGTCAGACAAGACTGGAACTTCAAACGGGACGAGCTTCTATGGTCAGATGAAACTAAAACAAGAGCTTCTTGGCAGCAAACCCACCAGATGGGTTTGGTGCACACATGGATAAAAAGTACCCCATGTCCACGGTTAAATATACTGCTGGATCTTTAATGTTGTGAGCCTATTTTTGTGCTGGAGGTCCTGGACATCTTGTTCAGATACACGGTGTCATGGATTCTATCAAATACCAACAGGTAAAAAAATCAAAACCTGACCGCTTCTGCTAGAAATCTTATAATGGGCTGTGGTTGGATCATCCGTCGGGACAATGATCCAAAACAAACATCAAAACCAGCACAAAAATGTGTCACAGAGCACAAAATGAAGCTTCTGCCATGACCATTCCAGTCCCCTGACCTGAACCCTAAAGAAAATGAATGGAGTGAACTGAAGAGAAGAAGCACCAACATGGAGCTGGAATCTGAAGTATCTGGAGAGATTCTGCATGAAGGAATGGTCTCTGATCTCTTGTCAGGTCTTCTCCAAACTCATCAGGCATTATAGAAGAAGACTCAGAGCTGTTATCTTGGCAAAAGGAGGTTGCAAAAAGTATTGAATAAAAGGGTGCTAATAATTGTGGGCAACGTGTTTTGGAGAAAAACATTTATTTCATAATTTTATTTCCCCCCCACTTTCAATTATTTTCCTTCAATGAAAGGTTAGATTTTTGCTAATTTTATAAATTAAAGATAAAAAGGATAAACAATGCAGATTTATTTTTAGAGTCATCTTTGATCATATTTATGAAGGGGGCTAATAATTCTGGCCACAACTGTATATGTGTGTGTGTGTGTGTGTGTGTGTGTGTGTGTGTGTGCCATTTTTCAGTGCTGAATAAATTCCTCCACTTCAGATGGATGTTTTCACAGAGTTCGTCACAGTACATTCTGGGATCGGCTTCTCTGTGAAGGATGTGTACATTGCTGAAATCCAAAATGAGACGATTTTGCATTATTATTAACATAATTTTAAAAACAAAGGACAATAATAAGCTATAAAATTAGGTGCTTTCTTCTCAGATGTTTCTTCTGAGAAAAAGACCCCAGTAATCTCACATGTGTCTCCTTTAGAGCTTCAGAAGAAATCTCAAGAATGTCTCAAACTAGGCTCAGATTTGCTCAAGATTCTAAAGTCAGAGATGTCACTATAGACTCAAACATTTCTCATCAAATGATCTGAGTTGCTCTTCACATTAATTTTACAGCTCTAGACTCTTACTGGAGTGACTCATTTAGGTCTTTTTCATTTGTATTGATTTTAGGAGAAACATCTGAGGTAGTTGATAGAGCAAACATTACTGCTTAGATACTGCTGATTTAAGTAGCCCAAGTGTCATGAAGTGCTGACCTCGTCATGTGAAGCTCTTTCCTAACATTAGCCATCCTAGAGGAGACTGTATTGATTTTTACTTACTAACAACATGCCTCTCTGTGCGTGTGAGAGATTGAACTGACGCTAACACACACACTGAAACTCTTAACTGGTGTCTGGTGTCTGTCTCTCAGTTTACTGTAAGACAAACACATTTTTATCGTCAGAGCAACGTCAGGTTAACTGAGGGCGACTGAAGAGACAAATAAAAAATTAAAACTAAAATTAAAAATCTTGTTCTACACAACTATATCAAATAATAAAATATGTTGTAATATATATTTAAAAGACATTTTTGTAAATATATATGAATGTATATAAATATATACATACAGTATTTTATAATAGTAATAATATTTTATTATATTTTTTAAGTTTTTTGTAATTAACAATCTAAAAATAATAAAAATATTACTAGATAATTTATCTATCTGTCTATCTTTATCTTCATAAATAATCTCTTTATTTGTTCCTGTCAGGCCACGGCGCAGATGGAGGGCCGGTTGTGTGTTTTCATCCACACATATTGTCCCGAGAGCGTTCTGCCGCTGGCCGACGGGGTCCTGAGCTTCATCCACCACCAGATCATCGAGCTGTCCAGAGACTGCCTGACCAAATCTGGAGAAGGTCTCATCACGTCTGTCTACTTCTTTGAGCTGCAGGAGAACCTGGAGAAACTTCTGGATGACGTGAGTTCATCGCATTAAACCTGTCAAGAACGGTCTCTTTACTGAAATGTGAATTATATACAATGGGTACGGAAAGTATTCAGACCCCCTTAAATTTTTCACTCTTTATTATATTGCAGCCATTTGCTAAAATCATTTAAGTTCATTTTTTTCCTCATTAATGTTCACACAGCACCCCATATTGACAGAAAAACACAGAATTGTTGACATTTTTGCAGATTTATTAAAAAAGAAAAAATGAAATATCACATGGTCCTAAGTATTCAGACCCTTTGCTCAGTATTTAGTAGAAGCACCCTTTTGATCTAATACAGCCATGAGTCTTTTTGGGAAAGATGCAACAAGTTTTTCACACCTGGATTTGGGGATCCTCTGCCATTCCTCCTTGCAGATCCTCTCCAGGTCTGTCAGGTTGGATGGTAAACGTTGGTGGACAGCCATTTTTAGGTCTCTCCAGAGATGCTCAATTGGGTTTAAGTCAGGGCTCTGGCTGGGCCATTCAAGAACAGTCACTGAGTTGTTGTGAAGCCACTCCTTCATTATTTTAGCTGTGTGCTTAGGGTCATTGTCTTGTTGGAAGGTAAACCTTCGGCCCAGTATGAGGTCCTGAGCACTCTGGAGAAGGTTTTCTTCCAGGATATCCCTGTATTTGGCCGCATTCATCTTTCCCTCGATTGCAACCAGTCGTCCTGTCCCTGCAGCTGAAAAACACCCCCACAGCATGATGCTGCCACCACCATGCTTCACTGTTGGGACTGTATTGGACAGGTGATGAGCAGTGCCTGGTTTTCTCCACACATACCGCTTAGCATTAAGGCCAAAAAGTTCTATCTTGGTCTCATCAGACCAGAGAATCTTATTTCTCACCATCTTGGAGTCATTCAGGTGTTTTTTAGCAAACTCCATGCGGGCTTTCATGTGTCTTGCACTGAGAAGAGGCTTCCGTCGGGCCACTCTGCCATAAAGCCCCGACTGGTGGAGGGCTGCAGTGATGGTTGACTTTCTACAACTTTCTCCCATCTCCTGACTGCATCTCTGGAGCTCAGCCACAGTGATCTTTGGGTTCTTCTTTACCTCTCTCACCAAGGCTCTTCTCCCCCGATAGCTCAGTTTGGCCGGACGGCCATCTCTAGGAAGGGTTCTGGTCGTCCCAAACGTCTTCCATTTAAGGATTATGGAGGCCACTGTGCTCTTAGGAACCTTAAGTGCAGCAGAATTTTTTGTAACCTTGGCCAGATCTGTGCCTTGCCACAATTCTGTCTCTGAGCTCTTCAGGCAGTTCCTTTGACCTCATGATTCTCATTTGCTCTGACATGCACTGTGAGCTGTAAGGTCTTATATAGACAGGTGTGTGGCTTTCCTAATCAAGTCCAATCAGTATAATCAAACACAACTGGACTCAAATGAAGGTGTACAACCATCTCAAGGATGATCAGAAGAAATGGACAGCACCTGAGTTAAATATATGAGTGTCACAGCAAAGGGTCTGAATACTTAGGACCATGTGATATTTCAGTTGTTCTTTTTAATAAATCTGCAAAAATGTCAACAATTCTGTGTTTTTCTGTCAATATGGGGTTCTGTGTGTACATTAATGAGGAAAAAAAATGAACTTAAATGATTTTAGCAAATGGCTGCAATATAATAAAGAGTGAAAAATTTAAGGGGGTCTGAATACTTTCCGTACCCACTGTATTACTTACATTGTGAAGTTTGCGATATTACATGCATAATAATATTAGAAATCAGTGGTATCAGCTTTCATTCTCTGTCTGTGTCTCTCAGGCGTATAAGCGCTCAGAGAGTTCGGAGTTGACCTTCGTCACTGAGTTGGTGAAGAAACTCCTCTTCATCATCGCTCGACCTGCCCGACTTTTGGAGTGTTTGGTGAGAAAATAAGTTTTGTTTGTTCTTTCATCCATTCAAGCCTTATTCCTGCTCATCAGATAACATGACACTCCAAACCCCTCTGGACCCAAGCAACACTTTTTTACTCCAATTTTTACATCAACTTCAGAAAAGTATTCTGAGCAAGGGCGAGTTGAACCCGCATTAGCATTTAGATTGAAGCAGCGTGTCACTGTTATCATTGACCTTCTGTGATTCACTGCCTCTAAATCTCAGACAGTCATTTGAAAATGTTTCTGTGCTGCTCCAGGATTAAACCACATGAACGATTCATTATCCCCGTTAAACTGAGAAGCTCACGAAATGAGCCTCGAGCAGAGTTTTGGGGAGAATGTCCATGTGCTTCAGCAAATGTTCAATTTAATTCGGCTTTATTTATAGACCGTTATAAAAACTATTAGCAACCGGATAGCAACAGCAATAGATGTGGCTCTGACACGTGTGCAGGAGTTCAACCCTGAGGAGTTTTATCATCTGCTGGAGGCGGCTGAAGATCACGCTAAAGAAGGACACCTGATGAAGACCGACATCCCGCGCTACATCATCAGCCAGCTGGGCCTGACGCGAGACCCTCTGGAGGGTGAGACGCACAATCACGCACTAATTACATTATAGAAGATCTGTGTGTGGGTCGCTGACCGACTGTGACGTCTGTGTTTCAGAGATGGTCAGTCGAGAGCACTACGACAGTGAGGGTCCAGTCACACCAGAGACAGACGATTCTGCAGAGGTCTGAACACTCACTAACACACACACACACACACTTGTACATCTATCTTTGTGGGGACATTCATTGACGCATTGCAGTCTCCAGCTCCTTAACCTAACACTATCCATCACAACTAAGTGCCTAACCCGAACCCTTACCCTAAACCTGCCCTTAAAGGGTTAGTTCACCCAAAAATGAAAATAATATCATTTATTACTCACCCTCATGTCGTTCCACAGCTATAAGACCTTCATTAATCTTCTGAACACAAATTTGGATATTGTTGATGAAATCCGATGGCTCCGTGAGGCCTCCATAGCCAGCAATGACATTTCCTCTCTCAAGATCCATTAATGTACTAAAAACATATTTAAAACAGTTCATGTGAGTATAGTGGTTCATATATAATATTATAAAGCGATGCAAATACTTTTTGTGCACCAAAAAAACAAAATAACGACTTATAAAGTGATGGCCGATTTCAAAACACTGCTTCATGAAGCTTCTGAGCTTTATGAATCTTTTGTTTCGAATCAGTGATTCGGATCTCCTATCAAATGGCTAAACTGCTGAAATCATGTGATTTTGTTGCTCCGATTCACTGATTCGATTCGTAAAGCTCTGAAGCAGTGTTTTGAAATCGGCCCATATATATTGTTGAAAAATCTTTATTTTGTTTTTTTGCCGCACAAAAAGTATTCTTGTCGCTTTATAATATTAATATTGAACCACTGTACTCACATGAACTGATTTAAATATGTTTTTAGTACCTTTCTGGACCTTGAGAGTTTGAATGGCTTTGCTCTCAATAGAGGCCTCACTGAGCCATCAAATTTCATCAACAATATCTTAATTTGTGTTCGGAAGATGAACGAAGGTCTTACGGGTGTGGAACGACATGAGGGTGAGTACAAATGACATTAGATTCATTTTTGCGTGAACTAACCCTTTAACCTAATTATAACCTAATCGCTAAAACCAAGTCTTGACCCTCAAACAGGCCTTTAAAGGGCTCTCAGAAAGTGAGGACTGGCCAAAATGTCCTCACATTACTCTCTTCGTACTCACACCGATGGTCTAAAACTCAAACCGGTCCTTACAAAGATAGCTGCACTAGTACACACACACACACACACACACACGCACAGTCCCAAGAAACCTGAAAATGATTATCATCTGTTACAAGAGGATAATGACTTCCTGTGCAAATGAGTATAAAGTGTTGTGGGGATTTTTCTCTTTTCCAGGGAAAAATTAAACCCATGAAGCCACCTGGAGAGGCTGATTTCCAGACCATCAAACTGATCAGCAATGGAGCCTACGGGTAAACACACACACACACACACACACACACACACAAAAAGATTTGCACAAAAGATGAACATGACGGCACATACTAGTCGATGAGTTGATTCAACTCCACAGCAACTACATAAATTTATCCACTAACCATTCAGAAACGTCCAGTTTCATTCTAAAAGTTGTAACTTCTTTCTGAGTCTCTCCATCAGTGTCGACTCCGGTTTGAACAATGTAAGGCTGAACACCGTTACTGACAATCCTCATTTTGGCTGCGTGAGATTCTCCAGCTTTGTTGTTGTTGAGCAACTGACAGTGACAGAAGTTTCTGTGTGTTTTTCAGTGCGGTGTATCTGGTCCGTCATCTGGAGACCCGGCAGCGCTTCGCTATGAAGAAGATCAACAAACAGAACCTGATTCTGAGGAACCAGGTCCAGCAGGCGTTTGTGGAGCGAGACATCCTGACCTTCGCCGAGAACCCGTTCGTGGTCAGCATGTTCTGCTCCTTCGAGACCAGACGACACCTGTGTATGGTCATGGAGTATGTGGAGGGTAAGAAACACATGCTTTAGATATGTTTTGTTTAAGTAACAACTCTTGAAGTCGGCATGAAACGATGGTTGCGATCATCTTCTCTTCCCTATTGTGACGTATATCCATGTGAAATGGCTTCTGGAACAAGAACAAATGTAGGGCGGGGCTTGATTTTGTCCATGGGGATTGATTGGATGGTTGTGGTTTGCTATTGGTGGATCTCATGTGATTGACAGGTTGCCCCACCCTCATCATCAGAAGAGAAGAGCTGCAAAAAGGAGAAGTTATTTTGATTAAGGAGAAACATCTGAGATGTTAAAGCGATCTCCTCTGTGTTTTTTGTTTCCTGCGGCTCAGGAGGCGACTGCGCAACGCTGCTGAAGAATATCGGAGCGCTACCCGTGGAAATGGCACGCATGTACTTCGCTGAAACCGTCCTGGCGCTCGAGTACATTCACAACTATGGAATCGTGCACCGCGATCTCAAACCTGACAAGTAAGACGCCTCCTAGTGGACGAGACGGAATCTGAATATATCTGTTTAATGATGAGGGCAGTGAGCGTTTCATTTACTAAATGACCCTGCACATTCAATTTAATGATTGCTGGGATTCATTTGCCAACTGCTGGGCGGTGACAGACACTTCCTGTGTGAGATTAATGAAAATCTTTTCATTTGGGCAGATTGTGTTATATAATTAAACACGTCAGAACTGCCGCTCAGCTTGACAGTGTGCGTTTGTGTTGCTGTGTCACATGATCTCTGTTTGTTTCTCTCCGTCAGTCTGCTCATCACGTCCATGGGTCACATTAAACTCACTGATTTCGGTTTGTCTAAAATGGGTCTCATGAGTCTCACCACAAACCTGTATGAGGGACACATCGAGAAGGACACCAGGGAGTTCCTGGATAAACAGGTACAAGAAAATACTATGTCTTTTAAAATAAGTAAATATTGTATTACATGGATCACAGACAGGGTCCAAAAGACACAAAATGGCAATTTTCATTATCATATTGTGTCTGTTTAGTGTTAGTTAAAAATTAATGCCAGTGTCACAAGTTGCCAGTAAGCAACAGCTACATTCTAAAAATAATTCCAAACACTTAAGCAACTTGTTAGCAATGCCTCAGCAATTTCCTTAGCAATGGTGGAAAGTTTTGTATTCATAAACACCACTTTCATTTTTTCAGGAAATATACAAGTGTAGTTGGTTAATAATTTTTTGACCCCAGGTCTGTGGCACCCCGGAGTACATCGCCCCGGAGGTGATCCTGCGGCAGGGCTATGGGAAGCCGGTGGACTGGTGGGCCATGGGCATCATTCTCTACGAGTTCCTGGTGGGCTGCGTGCCGTTCTTCGGCGACACACCGGAGGAGCTGTTCGGTCAGGTGATCTCAGGTAAAGACGCACCTACAAACAGCCAACATCACAACATCAGATATTTTACACAGTGAAACTTTCTCATGAATCAAAGTCAGAAAAGGAAAATATGTATACAATGCACACAATTTAAAATATATATATAATGCAAATATAGATATAGAAGCAAACAATAGAAATAATCACATTAAGCAGTGAACCTTTAACAGGAAATTCCAAAAACATAAAAAGCAAACAAATAGTCATATTTTAAATAAATATATTTTGTTTCAAGGATGTTTTACTAGAAAATAAGACAAAATATTGAATATGAAAAATATAGTGTTATTTAACCTAAAGTGTGTGTGTGTGTAGATGATATCGTGTGGCCCGATGAGGACGACGCTCTCCCCGCTGACGCGCAGCACCTGATCTCATCTTTACTGCAGACCAGCCCGCTGCTCAGACTGGGCACAGGTGAACTCATACACCTGTAGTCATGTGACCCTGAACACACGCTGATGCACTCTGACCATTAGAGCTGTATTATAACACTGTTCATTTGGGCTCTAAATCTGGGTGTATGAACCGTGTCTGAAGCATTTTGCCATAGTGTAAATAATGACAATTAAATAAGAATATTTCTTTGCAGAAAAATAGTTTGAAACTTAAACCCCAGTCCATTTGTGCACAATAAAACACTGAAGGAGGGACTCCAGGTCTGAATACCATAGCAACGACATAATAACCCCCAGAATAACCCTGCAACACCCTAGCAACCACCCAGAACTCCTTAGAAACATCCTAGAAACCACATAGTAGCACATTTAACAAATCAGAACTGCCTACACATAGTATACACCAGTGATTCTCAACCTTTTTTGAGTAATGGACCCCCATCATATTTGGAACCATCTTCAAGGACCCCAGAATAAGACTTTTTGACGACCAAATGTAATAAAGTATAATTTATTACTACGTTAGTTGATTTGTCCTATATTTAGTCATATAGTCAGTTATATTATACATATATTATCTTCTTCTTTTATGGGAACATGTCAAATGTCAATATATACAAAAATTCATATTCAGATATTTTATAAGGACCCCCTGGCTTTATGTCAAGGACCACTAGGGGTCCATGGACCCCTGGTTGAGAAACACTGGTATACACTAAAACAACCTAGCAACCACTCAGAACAACTTAGAAGCACCTAGTAGCAAGTTTAACGCCACCCAGTAACACCTAACTGCATAGCATGCACTAAATAACACCCTCGCAACCACCTAGCAACACCTTTGCAACCACCCAGAAAACCTTAGAAACCACCTAGCAAAAACATAGTAGCAAGTTTAAAACTACTCAGAATTGCCCAACAACCCCATAAATTTCATTCAAAACATCCTGGTGACCACTTAGCAACACCTTAGCAACCACTCAGAACACCTTAGCAACCACCTAGCAATCCATAGCAAGTTCAAAACCACTCAGAGCACCCTAACAACTGCATGATCCATAGAAACCACCTAGCAAACACAAAGTAGCAAGTTTAAAACCACTCAGAATTACCTTACAATTACGTAATATTCACTGAAAGTATCCACCTAACAACACCCTAGCAACCACTCATAACACCTTAGAAACCACCTTGCATCCATATTATTGCAAGTTTAAAATCTCTCCTCTAACAACCCCATAATATGCACTAAACACCCTGGTATCCAATTAGCAACACCCTAGCAGCCACTCAGAACACCTTAGAAACCACCTAGCATCCATATAATAGCAAGTTTAAAATCTCTCAACCAACAACCCCATAATATGCAGTAAAATACCTTAGTATCCACCTAACAACCAGTCAGAACACCTTAGAAACCACCAAGCAACCACCTAGCAAGTTTAAACCACTCAGAATCACCTTATAACCCCATAGTATGCACTCTTGTAACCACCTAGCAACGGCCTAGCAAGCCTATTCTAGATCATTTTAGCAACCACACAATGAAAATATAAATATCTACATTTGATTATTTGTGGAGCACTGATTGTCTTTTATCATGTTACTGTTGCGTGGGTCATTGTTCTGCATACACTGAATGGAGTGGTGTGTTTGTGCGCAGGTGGAGCGTTCGAGGTGAAGCAGCATTCGTTCTTCTGTGATCTGGACTGGAGCAGTCTGCTCCGACAAAAAGCCGAGTTCATCCCTCATCTGGAGTCGGAGGAGGACACCAGCTACTTCGACAGTGAGTGATGGACGGATGGATTATGTGTGTGTTTATGCTGGTGTCTGTTAAGGCCCCGATATATTTCATGCGAAATCGAAGAACAACTGCTTTGATGTCATTTCGAACCCAGTCAGGCAAAAACTCATGTAATTCTCATTTTTGTCGTTAAATGTCGTTTGTTTCTCATTTTCATGTTAAAAGTGTGTGTTTTCCGCCAGGTGACAGAAATCCTCCACTAAACCATGGCACATTTTTCACGTTATCTCCATGAATGAAAATGATAAATGTAGATCTTCTTATATTGCAAAAACGTAGTTAAAAAATAAGTGTTTAAAACATCACAGGACTGAGCCCCCCTAATATTGAAATCCTAGAATCGGCCCTGGCGCTCAGCACGTTAATTTTTCATCTAAACACTGTCTGTTTCAGCGCGATCAGAGCGATATCATCACGTTCACTCATACGATGAGGACGACACCAATGACGACGAGCCAGTGGAGATTCACCACTTCTCCTCCTGCTCTCCACGCTTCAGCAAGGTTAGACCTCACTCATGAGAATCATACATACACCTAATGTACAACTTCCAAACCTGTACGAACCTGTACTAAAGTACAAACTTCCCAAGGGAGTTCTGCTAATTAGACAGTACCGAGGATTATGGGTAATGTAGTCTATTCCAGGACTCATGTAATGTGTCTGAATCACAGGTGTACAGCAGCATGGAGCATCTGTCCCAGCTGGAGCACAAGCCTGTGGTGACCCGCCGAGAGCCCAAAGCTCACAGAGAAGATCGTAGCAAGAGAGAGAGTCTGGGCAGCCTGACCCTCCGAGACAAGACCTGGAGAACCGGATCCCCTGAGATGTAAGACAGACAACATAACAACCTCCCAGAATAGCCCAGCAGCCACTCAGAACACCTTAGAAACCACATTTAAGAACTTACCCATTTACCCAGAACTGCCTAACAACTGCATAGCATGCACTAAAACGCCCTAGGAACCACCTAGCAACCACATAATAGCATGTATAAAACCACTCAGAACTGCATAGCATGTGCTAAAAACACCCTTACAGCCACCTAGCAACGTCATAGCAACCACTTAGAACACCATAGAAACCACCTAACAACCACATAATTGCACGTTTAAAACCACTCAGTACTGTCTAAGTAACAACTGCATATAGCATGCACTAAAACACCCTAGCAACACACTAGAAACCACATAGCAACCACAAGTTTAACCAACCAAGTTTAAAACCACTCAGAACTTAATTAAAAGCACATAGCAATGAAAAAAAATCCCAGTAACCACATAGCAACACCTCAACAACCACTCAGAACACCTTAGCAAAGACACAGTAACAAGTTTAAAACACTCAGAACCACAACCACATAGAATTGTACTAAAAACACCCTAGCAACCCTAAATTAACACCATAGAAACCACCTAACCAATACATAGTTGCACATTTAAAACCACTCAGAACTGCCTAAGTAACAACTGCATATAGCATGCACTAAAACACCCTAACAACACCCTAGAAACCACATAGCAACATAGCAAAGTTTAACCGCAGAACTGCATTAAAAGCACATAAAACATATAACCACATAGCAACACCTTAACAACCACTAAGAACACCTTATAAATTACCTAGCAAACACATAATTTCACATTTAAAACCACTCAGAACCACAACCACATAGCAATGCACTAAAACACCCTAGCAATCTTTTAGCAACGCCCTAACAACCACTCAGAACACCTTAAAAATCACCTAGCAACTGAATAGTAGCAAATTTACAACCACTCAGAACCCCAACAACCACATAGCAATGCACTAAAACATCCCAGTTATCAAAAAGCAATGCCCTCGCAACCACTCAGAACACCTTAGAAACCATGTAGAGCCCTTGAGCATTATCAACCTTATTATGTCTTAAGAAAGTATTAAAATGTTGTTTTGATGTTTGTTATTAGTACTTTTAATTGATTGTCCTAAAAACGACCGATGATGCTCTTTTCTCTGTGTAGGAAGCGTTTGTCGTGTTCAGAATCATCCTTCACTGAGTCAGACTCCAGTCCTCCAGGAGCACGTCGCCGTTTCTCAGCGCTGATGGACACGCACCGCTTCGCTTCTCCACTAGAGGGAGGCGGTGACGTGCACACACGCCAGCCAGCGATCAAAGTCAGGGGTACGTCACTAGAGGGCGCCAGCATGCCCGTCAGCTCCAGTCTGCTGGAGTCCAGCTCTGCAGCGTCAGTGGGACATCCTGGAGGTGATTTGGTTTTCAAATAAAGAGAATAATTTCATACATTATACTGTTGTGCACTCTAAAATTAATATTCATCTTGGGTGATCTTCCTGTTTCTCAGATAAACTTCTGCGGCCTGCCGATGCCACCACAGCAGCAGTGCCTCTGCACGTGCCAGACTCCTTTGGGCCTCGAGTCGGAAGTGACCTCGTCTTACGAAGAGCTCAACATCATCAGATTTCCACCGACAGTGAGAAACGCACCGCGACTCGCTCCGGCACCAAAGTCATAAAGTCAGCCTCTGCCACGGCCCTGTCTGTCATCATACCTGCAGGTGAGCACATTAATTACTACAGACAGCTTTGTTCATGCTTTTATAAAATCATGGGGTTTGTGTTTTCTTTAATAATGAGCCTTTTTGTGGGCCTCATTTATGAAACATGCACATTTCTGTATAAAGCCATTCATAAAAACTATTCTTATGTACATTATTTCATGCAAGTTCTGTGTAAAAAAAAATTGTTTGGTTTTATTTTTTCCTTCTGTAGTTGAGCAGCATGGTACGTCTCCATTGGCCAGTCCCATGTCTCCTCGCTCCATCTCATCCAATCCGTCGTCTCGTGACTCATCTCCGAGCCGCGATTACTCACCTACGGTCAACATCCTGCGCTCACCGATCACCATCCATCGCTCTGGGAAGAAGTACGGCTTCACGCTGCGCGCCATCAGAGTCTACATGGGCGACAGTAACGTGTACAGTGTGCATCACATGGTCTGGGTACGAACGGATTCTGATTTTATTGACGTTCTACTGATTTTATTGCTGTAGAATGTGTTGCATATGATGATTGACATTGGTTTCTTCCAATCATAGCATGTAGAGTGTGGCGGGCCGGCCCAGGAGGCGGGGCTTTGTGCCGGTGATCTCATTACCCATGTGAACGGGGAGTCTGTGCATGGATTGGTCCACACAGAGGTGGTGGAGCTCATTCTAAAGGTACGGGCATCACGAACAGACCTGTTGTTTCATGATAATTACTTTCTAGAGATAACTTTAACATGGTACATTTGGATTTTCAGAGTGGCAGCAAAGTAACAGTGACGACTACTCCGTTCGAAAACACGTCCATAAAGATCGGGCCAGCCAGGAAGCTGAGCTACAAAGCCAAGATGGCCAGACGCAACAAGAAGTCAGTAGCAAAAGATGGACAAGAGAGGTCAGAAAGAGTGAATGCCTTCACATAATATATACACCTCATTTATATAATTGCTTTACTCAATTAGTCCCTCTCTTTCTGTCTGCAGTAAGAAGCGTAGCTCTCTTTTTCGTAAGATCACGAAACAGTCAAACCTGCTTCACACCAGTCGTAGTCTGTCCTCTCTGAATCGCTCACTGTCATCTGGAGACAGTCTGCCTGGATCGCCGACACACAACCTGTCTGCTCGCTCACCCACACAGACGTACCGCTCTCCTCCAGACTCCACCTACCTTGGTCAGAGCTCCTCCTACTTCTTTATGATGTGGAATCTTATTGGCTGAATCTGTGGTGTCATTTATACTTGTATTATTTAATCAAAATAAGTGTTTCTAGAGTTTCCCAAACAAGTGGACACATACCCCTGGGGGTTCATTATGATAAAAATCAATCAAATGTTAAATTGAATTAAATAAACGTACAGTTTAAAAAAAAGAAGCAAAAAATACCTCTTTATTCTTATCTTTTGCAAATTTATGTTATTGTTATTAGTAGTAGCAGTAGTAAGTCAATTTATTATTTATTATATGCATTATTTATTAAATGTATACTTACATTTTACTACTTTTATTACTTTAGCTTGACTGATTAAGATTATGCTAGTATGAAAATGAAAATTCAATACATTCCATTCGTGTTTAAACATTTTTTGCATGCATTCTTGCATTACAGTAATAACAGCAGTACACAAGGGGGCAATAGAGTTACAGTTTAATGTTTGTAACTGGATGGTTTGTATTGGTAATCACACACCTTGCTTTAAACATGTTGACTGTAGAAGACTGTTGACTGTTATAGTTCCATTTGCAACAGTGCTGAGAATGCAAAGCATACATAAAAATGCTTGTTCCTTATGGCAGAGTCCAATGTCTCTGAAGATCAAGCTTGAAGCTAGAAGCATCTGTGTTGATATAACAAGAGTATGATTGGGGTCTAAGTGTTTGAGTAGCCGAACAATTGTATTATACAGTACATGCAAGAATGTCCAGTAGCTCCTCACTGCAGAACACGAGACCCAGGATCCAGATCCAGGGGGTGGAGACTGGTAGGTTTAGGGATATGTAAAGTGTGAGGAGTTGGATCCAGATCCAGGGGGTGGAGATGGGTAGGTTTAGGGATCAGGGGGTAGAGACGGGTAGGTTTAGGTTGAGGGATATGTTAAGTGTGAGGAGTTGGATCCAGATCCAGGGTATTGAGATGGGTAGGTTTAGGGATTAGGGGGTGGAGATGGGTAGGTTTAGGAATATGTAAAGTGGGAGGAGTTGGATTTGGATTCAGCCTCACCCTCTGGATCTTGTGTTCTGCAGTGAGGACCATCTCAGAATGTCTGGTTACAAAATAACTCCTTTCTAGCGAAAAAAAGCAGAATTTTGCCATGTTTTGATTAAACCTTGCTGCCTCACAGTATGTACTTAAGTGACAATTGACCTACTGAAGATGATATTTCTGTGGCGTGTGATGCCTCTTTCGTTTTCTGGCAGACATGCTTTGAAATGAACTTAATTAGCCTTTGATATTTAACTTCATTCAGTGTTTGGGTGTTTTGACTGATTATTATGTGCCCTTTACATGTTTCTTTGAGGTTCTGACCTGGTCCTGTCCTTGTCCTTTCAGGCACATCGTCTCAAAGCAGCTCTCCTGCGTCCAGCACACCAAACTCGCCTGCGACGTCTCAGCACATGCGGCCAAGCTCTCTTTACGGTCTCTCACCCAAACTCCACCGGCAGTACCGTTCTGCTCGCTGCAAATCCGCCGGGAACATTCCTCTGTCCCCGCTGGCTCACACGCCATCCCCCACTTCATCTTCCCCACCGCCCATTGCTGGACACACTGTCGGCAGCTCCAACACCACCCAGGCCTTCCCTGCCAAACTCCATGCCTCTCCTCCGATCACACGCCCCCGGCCCAAGAGCGCAGAACCACCCCGTTCCCCTCTCCTCCAACGGGTGCAGTCCACTGAGAAGCTTGGCCCGGCCCCTCCACCAGTCATTCCCATCCTCCTCGTCTTCTGTGGGCTCAGACA
This sequence comes from Ancherythroculter nigrocauda, assembly GCA_036281575.1. NCBI lineage: Eukaryota > Metazoa > Chordata > Actinopteri > Cypriniformes > Xenocyprididae > Ancherythroculter > Ancherythroculter nigrocauda. The sequence continues at coordinate 64,683,830 of VTFQ01000001.1, read as the reverse complement.
GGAAGGGAGGGCTTTGCGTGTCAATGAGGAAGCACGGTTTGGATGTTGTGCATGCAGAATACCGCCGGGAATCATTCCACTGCGAAGCACGCTCTCCAGAGTCTGATGGAGATCGAGGGGGAGAATACGCCCGGGGCTCCACCCTCTCCACCCGACCAGACTCCAACGCACACGCCCGTCCAGCGCACGTTGAGTCCAGCAAGGCATCTTGGAAGGCAGGACTCAATGGCGGATCGAGAGTCTGAGGGTAAAGTGAAGAAGCCCGACTCAAGTGAAGCAGTTTTAAGAACTGCATCAAAAACCGAACCAGTAGCAACCACCTTGGATCCTAAATCAACCCAGTTGGCCGAAACACCTCAGAAGGAGAAAGTGGCCTCCAAGTCCGAGTCTTCTCAAGTCTTAGTCGTCTCAACAGTGAAGGAGGCAGCCAGGGATGTGGGAAAGAGTGAATCTCTTAGCATCCCATCTGCAATAGGGATGTGGCTCCAAGACCCCAAATTGGACGCCAATTATCAAGAGCTCTGGAGCACAGGAATTCAAACCCCATAGCCTTCAAACCGAGGGTCCTAAAGGGCTGGAGAATGGCAAAGACACAGGAAAAGATCCCAGTGAAGGAGAAAACTGCACCCACAGTAACTCCAGAGGCAAGCAAGTCAGGTAAAGGACCTCTGAGTGTTGAGGGGACTGGACCTAGTTCTGTTGGTGCACCTAAAGTCTCAGAAGCCATTCCTGTCCTGTCCAAAACCATTGAAGAACGGGTTCAAACCCCATCGGGGTCAACCAGAGCCCCTCAAGAGGAAAGATGTCGCCTGGAAGCAGTTGAGGAGTCTCCAACCGCCAAGTCGCCCTGCACAAGCAAATCACGTGCCGTATCTCCAGGCGACAGGTCCAGCTTTGTGACACAGCTCACCAGTGTGGCTAAAACTGTGCTTGGGCCGATGAAGTTGGGCTCTCAGGATGGCGGGAAGGCCAAGGACAGCTCCAAAACCAATGAGGACAAACGAGCCTGCCACATTGGGAAAGTCAGAGGCCTCGCCTGGGAGTCGTCGTGGGCTGACGGGAACTTGGCCTGGTCCTGGATCGTCAAAGCCTGAAAAGGCATCAAAGAGCTCTTCCAAACATTCATAATATTCTAATAGGTATATTCTGTTCGGAACTTTGAATGGGATGTGTTCCCAGTATTTGTCCAAATGCAGACTGTTCAAAAGACTCTACAGCCATCAAACCAAGATATAAACAAGAAAAAAAAAATCGCAAACAAGTAAAGGTGCTTCAAAATAATCATTGTCAAATATGTTTGTGCATATGGCGTAAGAGTATATGCACCATCATATGTGGATGTAGAACAAATCAGTATGTCTCTCTAGATGCATGTTACATGTATATTGTGAATAGAAGAGTCAAAAAAAATAAGATATGAAGACCTAATGCTAGTGAACACTGCACATCCAATCATTCCTGCCAGGTCTGTAGAGGGCATGTACTTTCATTCATCACCATATCAACCAAACAGTTTGTCATATTTAGAATTGAGAGATAGTTAAAGTGTTTGTTTAAAAAGTGACCGACACATGTATCTAAACAATCTCATTCCAGTACCTCAGCTATACTGTTAAACTGCCAACAGTAGCGCTATGAGGCAACAGAATGACTAACAAGATGTTTGGGAAGGTTTAACTGGTGAAAATGGGAAATGATTGTTGCACAAGGACAGAAGCATGTGAATAAGTGCTTGTTTCTGCTGTCTTAATTACATTTGCACTGGAAATGCCAAGCAAAAGTCAACATGAAATCTAAATTGACCATATTTACTTTAGTAATGCATGTTCCTGGTGTTATTGTGCACGATTCATCAGTGCACGACTTTCCTTTTCGGCTAACATTACCTTGGCCGTACACCAAGGTAGCGACATATTTAATTTTTGACAGGAAGTACAGTGTGTTTAATGGATTGCAATGTTATTTAATCTGTGTAAACCCTATCTAAGGTCTATAGTCAAAAAGCTACTTTGCAGGAAATGCAGCCTTTCTAAAATCTTGCCACAAGTCAATGCAGCAATTTAAAGCCAGTTAGCATTATGGCAATAATAGCACATACCTGTATAAGTAGATTTGAAGTAGTTTATGGAAGTAAAATTGGTTGCAGATGTCGTTTCATGTTGACTTTTATGTGGCTAAATATAAATGTCTGGAAAAAAGAAAAGAGAGTCTATATAGTTGAATTTGCCACTCTTGAGACTAAAGGGAAAACCTCAAGGATGGCATTGTTATGAAGTGATATTGAGATTATTAGACAAACTCTATGAAGAAAATAGGTCACTATTTGATGTCATCCTGTTAGATTATATTAATAGGCCAGTAAATGCACTGTGGATTATACACTTGAATTCTTACAAAGCCTGAATTATCCTTTAGTATATGCAGAAGAGTTTGTGAAGTATGAGGTTGTCCATGTGTAGATGTGTTTAATTTTAATCCATTCAGGGCTTTTAATTCACTTTTTGCTACATATTAGTGATCTTTTATAAGAATTTATTACGTAGTAGGTTGACATGTAAATGTCTAGTGGTTTGCGAGAGATGAAACGATGTTTTGGAAGTGGCTTCATGTTACATGTGGAATTGATCTAATCTGTTTACACTTTAAAATACTCAGTCACTATCACGTTTGTGTGAACGTCCTTTTGGAGATTTTGTGTGTAGTGAATCTAGCGATGTCTTAGGAGTACTTGGTGCCACGTTAGCGCAGTGATTATCCAAATCAGCTGATCCTTGATTGACTGTCTTTTGCCAATATAGAACTTTACACTTTACCCAAATGTTAACCTTTAGAGGGAGAAACAAATGATGGACTGAATTTTGGCTGGTATTAAGATGGTCTTTTAGACATTGTACTATGATAATACCATATTTTTTGGACATAAACCATGGTATTTCCCTGAATATACATAGATATGGTAATGATTCAGTACCATGGTATACAGTATATCAGGAACCATCATTATGCCATAGTAACACCACCATACTTTTTGTCAAGGATAACATCATTTTTAATATGCTTTTAATATTTGGGTAATGTGTATATGCCTTCAAGACATGTTTTCATATTTATTTGTGCTGTAAAGTGTGTGTAGGATAGACATGTCAGTTTCTGTCTATGTGTTTAGATTCTGTAGAAACAGTTACTTGCGCAAGAGTTCAAGCAATGTTACAGAATGCACTTTATTGATTTTTCTCTTTGTATTTATTTATACGTTTATAATTTTATTTGAATGATTTTTGCCCTGTTTGATTATTAAAATAGAAGGTTGTATGTTGCCCTTTGAAACTACGCTGCTTTGCATAAATCTTCCTCTTAACTGTTTTACCTGTGAATTTTTTTGTACATTCACTTCTTATATCATTGTTTATTTACAGTTTTTATATGATTTCTCACCTCAGGCAATGTTATAAACTAATGCAATTTAAAAAATAATAATAATAAAGTGCAGTAATAATAAAGAAGCCAATCACATGTTTGGTTTTGAGTTGTTTGTCGTCTTGCATGCGTTCCTAGATACATGTTAGATTATAAATGAGTTTGAAATATCGATTGGTTTGGAAGATGACAAATAACATGCACATCAAGATTATAGTTTAAAAATTGGGTAGCAGTGGGGTAAGATGAGCCATTTTTTTTTCTTATGTGGTCCTCAAGACAAGGGAAAATGAGGCAGAAGTACAATGAAAGTAATTTCAGGATGTTTCATTTCATTTTTTAAAGCTAAATTAAACAACATAAAACCAACCAAATGAAGTCGAAATTTCAGCTATGTTTAATTGTTTGCATTTCTGAAACAATATGTTGAACATCAACAATATGTTGTAACCTTCCCATAAACAGACTAAACAGAGTTTGTTGAGTAAAATTAAATAAAAACTAATAAGAATGAATGTCACTGAAACTAATAAACATTTTAGTCAAAAGGTTCTTGACATGGTAGTTTTTCTGCAATGTCGACCATGTTAGGCCATTAGAGACTACAGGTGTAAAGATATATATGATTAAACATCCTCTGGTTCGTATCAGAGAAGGATTTGGTGTACTTGTACACTGTTACTATCAAATAAACTCGAAAATAAAGATTAACTACACCAGTTGTGTAATATTACATTGAAATGACACCAGTTTATACCTCCGATTTAACTTAAATTCAGTGCCTTATGGTGGGGTAAGTTAAAACGCTGGCTCAGTTTACCCCACAGCATTTGGCTTACTTTGCCCCATAGCTGCCATTGTAGGAAAAGCTAGCTAACTTACCAATTCAGAATAATATTTAGCTAAATGAATTTTATGGTTTTATACATTGCTAAATCACCAGTATGCATCACAAACATTTTTAGACCTGGACAAATTTGCTTTGATGAAACAGCCATTACATCTGTAGTGTTAAAATTTTACTTTGACAAGTAAAGTAAGTTGCAGGATTTTAAAGTAAATCAGCGACTTCCACTCCTCCCATGTGCTTCTCCTTTTCACAGTCTGGCAGAAATGATGGGTGCTTCTAAAATATATGGTCACATGACAATAAAATGGTACGGTTGCCAAGATACAGGGGGTGGGTCAACTTACCCACTGGCTCATCTTACCCCACTCTCCCCTATATAGCCTATGTATAAGCAGAATTGCCGCTAAAATTCACAGACTGGGACAAATAATTTTAGTACAGGCCCTAACCAGGTCATGTGGCATCACAATTATTTAATATGTTTGCCCAGTTACCATAAGTTCATAAAATACGATACCATAACTATAAAATATTATAAAAATGTTTTAAATTAAGTCATAACTTCATACTTTTGTGTAGTCTGTTATAATAATCTTTTACAGTACATGTCGTGAACTATCCTAATGTAATAGCTGAGTTTGAAATATTGATTATTTAGCAGTAGTTCGCATGTGATTTAACACAAATAAATCCATACAGGTACAAACTCTTACCGTTTTCTGTTATCTTAGTCAGAACAGACGTGTAATAGGATTAAACCCAGTATAGCGATAATATACTTATTCAGGACAATTCCAGTTCTACATAGACACTCAAGTGACCAATCAGAGAGCACTGAAGCACCAGACAGCCAATCAGAGGACAGATGCGAGTTTCGTTGCTAACTGAAGGAGGGAAGAGGCGGAGATTCAGTCAGGCAGTGAACTTGAGTGGCGTCGCGGCATGTTTGCAACTCGGAAAGTTTCCAGCAGAAATCCTCCGATATTTACAATGACATGACAATTCAGAACAGCCTTTAAGGTAGGTATTTTATCACATAATTAAAAGATTATCCCTTTCGTGTAAGAAAGTGGCTCGTCTATTCATTCGAGAGGCGAATCTGGGCATATAAACATTGTTTCCGCATCAACAAACCCTCATCAACGTCACTCTTACATCTGAAATTCAGTATAATCCTCACAAATAAAAATAATAATAATGAAACATTTGGACATTGTACCTTATTTTTTAAACATATAGGTACTGTTGTAGTATTACAGTATGATTAACTACTATTATTCTATATGTACTAAATACTATATGAATATGTACATTCAGTACCATGGTAAACAGAGTAGCATAATATCCCTCAATACAGTCATTACAGGTCAGATAAACCGGGATCATTCATAATCAACACCTAATAGTTATCTAAACTCTTATTATTTTATTATTTCTTGTTATATTCAAAGATCTTCAAATGTTTTGTTGAGTTTAGTGATATTAATATGGCTTAACTTTTGCTTTGACACATTTGTAAGATTCCTTCAGTCACATGTGTGTCACATGTCTGAGTATTTCCCTGAGAACAGAGCTCTGTAATAACCCCTATTAACTTCTGCTCACTGTCCCACAGCGGCACAACTGCAGCATCGCTCGAACCCCTAACATCCATCCCTCCTCTGATTGGACGGCTGGGATTCAGATTCCCTGGACGTCATGGCAACAGGGTCATGGATGTGAGTGATGAGTTTGACAGAGGGATGGAGCCCGCAGATGATCTCTCGTCCTTTGAGGTGGTCAACCTGTCGAACCCGGGCCCGCTGGATCTCAGCGCAGACGTCGCCGGACACGGCCGGCAGTCCAAGGAGAAGACCAAACTCAAAACCAAACTCGTTTCAGCCTGGAATAACGTCAGATATGGAGGTGTGTGTGGAGAAGTGTCGATGTTGTGTAGCCATTTTTGAGTGTAACTATTTTTATAAAAATATGTTTTTTGATGGCCAGTGTTTGTCTAACATTTTTGTTGTATGCTGTAGGTTGTTGGTTAAATAATTAACACAAATTATTGACACGAACATTATTGCTGGTAACTACAAAATTTGTATGATAATGCCGCTTATTAAACAATAATTGCATGCTGAATAGCTGAAGATTATTCTCGACTTCTCAGATGAGCGGTTTGTTTTAGTAAAAAGGATATCACTAGTTTCACATCTTATAATATCTGGTAAGATATTTAATTTTAATTAATTATTAGTTCTGCCACCTAAGATAATACTTCCATATATTCAGGAGGAGAACATAATAGTAATATTACAAAAGATTAAGACAATTGTATTTTTACTTTGAGTGCACTAATTTCAAAAATGCTGTAGATTAATGTTTATTTTTTCATAATGAGGCAATTTTTTTTTTACTCCCTATTAAATGTAATATGATTTTGTTTCTCACAGTAAATATAATTAATGATACTTTTAGCACATTAAAAGTATAATGATAATGAAAAAGTATAATAATACTGAAGCAAAATGATACTTGTAGTCAGGTAGTTTGGGATCGGTAAGTTTTTTTTTTAAAACTTTTATGAAAGAAGTCTCATTGCTCACCAAGGCTGCATTAAATTAATTATTACAATTCAAAATAGCTGTTTTCTATGTGAACATATGTTAAACTGTAATTTATTTCTGTGATCAAAGCTGAATTTTCAGCATCATTACTCCAGTCTTCAGAGTCACATGATCCTTCAGAAATCATTCTGATATGATGATTTGCTGCTCAAGAAACATTTCTGATTATTATCAATGTAGAAAACAGTGGAGCTGATTCATATTTTTGTGGAAACCATGATACATTTTTTTTTCAGGATTCTTTGATGAATAGAAAGCTCAAAAGAACGGCGTTTATTTGAAATCTAATCTTTTCTAACATTATAAATGTCTTTACTGTCAATTTTGATCGATTTAATGCAACCTTGCTGAATAAAAGTATTAATTTCTTTAATTTATTTTCATAAAAATAAAAATTCTTACTGACTCCAATATAATGTTACAAAAGCTTTGTATTTCAGATAAATGCTGTTCTTTTGAACTTTCTATTCATCAAGGAATCCTGAAAAAAAAAAAGCACACAACTGTTTTCAACATTGATAATAATAATAAATGTTTCTTGAGCATCAATTCATCATATTAGAATGATTTCTGAAGGATCATGTGACACTGAAGACTGGAAATTCACCTTTGCCAACAAAGGAATAAATTACATTTTAAAATATTTTCAAATAGAAAACAGTTATTTTAAATTGTAATAATATTTCACAATATTACTGTTTTTATTGTATTTTTAATTAAATAAATGCAGCCTTGGTGAGCAGACATAAAAAATCTTACTGTTTCCAAACTTTTGACTGGTAGTGTAAGTTATAAAGAAGCAGACCCTGAGGTACTCCACTGTAAGTAATTATCTTATTGACGTCTTTCTGACCCCAAACTTTTGAACGATAGTGTATGTTTTTATATCAAAAGATAGCTGGTAGGTTTCTAGTAGTTTGATCGTTCTACATCCTCCTGGTTTGACCTTTATCTTCCTCTCTCACTAAATGACCCATTTGGCTAAACCCAGATTTTAAAGTTGAGCTCTACCGTACATTTTTTTCCTCTGTTTCTGTGCAGGCTGGTCTCTGAAGAGCAGGCCGCGTCTCAGTAAGAGAAGTCCCGTGTGTCTGCTGGGACAGTCCTATCAGCTGAGCTACACTGGTAAGCAGAGAGGACAGTTGTGTCTGCATACAGTCACATAATTGCGGAGATGACCCTCTCCCAGTGGTGTATCCCGAACATGCAAATCATGCTGCACTTTACGACAATCCGCACCCACCTTCACATACTCTCGGGCTCCCTCAAAAGCCAGGTTTTCATTGTGTGCATGTGTGTTTTCTGTCAGGAGAGCGAGAGAGTTTCCGGCGGGCGTTCTCCTCCCTGCTGTGGATGACCTACAGGAGAGGTTTCCCGCCTCTGGACGGCTCGGCCTTCAGCTCTGACGCGGGATGGGGCTGCATGCTCCGCAGTGCACAGATGCTGTTAGCTCAGGGACTGCTGCTGCACATGATGCCTGCGGGTACACACAAAAACATTAACCCTTATGACGCATTTGGCCACTTATAAACTAGAAGATGTGTCAAAAAAAATCTTAAAAATGCATAGTTTTTAGTATGGAAAACTTTACAGATGTGTTAAGATGATCAAAATACACTTTTATTTTTTTTTGTTAGAATTTTTAAAACAAGTTGATTTTTTTTTTTTTTTTTTTAAGAGATATAACCATTTAAAAATATATAACTTGTTTTTGTTTGTGGCTTTACACATGATATTATGCCAATTTTGATGGGCTTTTTTTGCTTGTTGGATTTGTCTCAAAAATACTTTTATAAAATACATTTAGGCTCTTTCCCATATCTTTTAGGACTGAATTTTGTTGATAAACATAAGTATGCATATACAAACAAATTATAAACAGAACAAATATAAGTGACATAGCAAATGAACTATCAAGTAAAAAAGTATATGTAAAATGTGAATATTAATCAAATATTTTTCGTTTTTCTGTAGTATTATTTGAAATTTCTCATTCGTTTTAATTAATAAAAAGTGGTAAGTGTAGTAATAACATGGTAAAACATGGTAACAGGTAAGACATGTTTTTTGTTGAAAAATATGAGTTATGACTTAGTTTTAGTTTTAGAAGCTTACGGTCTCCAGAATGTGAAAATAGGCTGTGTTTTTTTATGCGTTATTAAAAAGGTGGCTGATGCAGATAAATATCGGTCACTAACCTATATTATGCTTCCTTACTAATTAGTGTTGTCAAAAGTACTGACTTCGCTAACAATTCAGTACTGAAATTTAAAAAATGTGACGATACCAGCATTTCCCTCTAGCATCTTGAGTGCTGTTAAGTGGATTCTTAAATCCTCTGATTGGCCATTGTGTTCACGCGCTCAACGGATACGTCTGTGATAGACGGATCCGCTAATAGATGCCTGCTTTCAAACGCTCCCGTGTGTATCTTTGTAAGCGCTCTGTGAAGAGCGTCAAAGATGTCCATTTACAACATGTTTTTGAAGCGTTGATCATTGTAGCCAATCACAGACATATCTGTTGAACGTGTGAACATGATGGCCAATCAGAGGTGTTTACGAATCCATCACATTTTTAAAATTTCAGTACTGACTTGGTCTCGAAGTCAGTACTTTTGACAACACTACTACTAATAACACCTTCACAGTGTCCACTTTTTATTATTAAAGTCTGGCTGATTGCCATGAATATAGCCATTGCTGCTGATATGGCATTAAATCATAAATAATGAAATAAATTATTAAAGTCTGTGAAACGTAAAGCATTTCAAATAGTAGTGCACTAGTGTCTACTGCACAGTATGTATATTATGTATAGAAATATCATTCCGCTGGTCTGTATCGTCTCTCTTCAGGCTGGACGTGGCCTGCGACGCACCATCAGACCAAAGATGACCTGGAGGTGGTTGACGCTCACTTGCTGGATAATTCCCTCAGAGACTCGGGCAAACCTCGCAGGCGCAGTTTGGGCACCACTCTGGACTGTGAGACTCAGGAGGAGAGGACTCACCGGAGGCTGGTGTCCTGGTTCGGGGATTCACTGTCCGCCCCGTTCGGCCTGCACCGGCTGGTGGAGTTGGGCAGGGCCTCTGGGAAACGGGCGGGCGACTGGTACGGACCAGCCGTCGCGGCTCACATACTGCAGTAAGTGAGTGAGGCTTGAACTGACAGCGCTTATTTTAATATCATTGATATGCATAAAAATAATCGATATATATATAATTTATATACTTTTATAGCTTTTATTAATATTTTGAATTTGTTTTTATTTTCATTTTTATTTTAGTTAAAGTTGTATTCATTTAGCTGTTTTTTATTTTTATTATTATTATTTTTTAATATGTCTATAGTTGTTTTTTTTTTTCAGTTTTAGTTAAACTAAATAAAAACAAGAGATGTTGCCTTGGTAATTTGATGAAATTAAATGTTTTTATTTGGTTATTTGTTATTTTACTTCAGTTAAAGATCCTTTTATTTCAGGTAAAAAAATGTTTTTTAAGGTTATAGTTTTAGTTCTAACCATTGTTTATACTAATTATTACATGTCATTATTAATTTGATATCAGAGTGAAGTCTATTATATGGAAGCCCATAATTGTAATTATGACATAGAAGGATATTTATGAGATGAAAAATTGAAATTATGACTTAAATTAAAGTCAAAATCATGACATAAATCATAATTACGAGATCAAAAAGTCGAAATTATGACATGGACTACTAAACTGAAATTGTGACATTGAGTCAATTATGAGAAAAAAGTTGAAATTATGAAAAAGTCATGACATACTAAATCATAATTATGAGATTAAAAAATCTAAATTATTAGATAAAAGTCGAAATTATGACTTTCTATGTAATTAATGTCTTTCTTAGAATGTAATAATTTCAACTTTATATCATAATTATGACTTGCAAAAGCAAGATTTTTCTTTTGTATGTGGCAGAAATGGGCTTCCATACTATTATCATATTGCCGCCATTCTATTTTATTTAAGTTACATTTATTTTATCATGGTAAATCTGCTTTGCGTTGTGACAACACTGTAACACATGGCCTCTCATCATTTATCTCTCTCAATAGTGTTTTTATACAAATATACGAGACAAGAAACAAATGTATTAATATTCATATTAAACTGCACGTAAAAGTGTTCGTTGCTGTGTTTCAGGAAGGCCGTGTCGGCGTCGGAGCTGTCGAATCTGGCGGTGTACGTGGCGCAGGACTGCACAGGTCAGTCTGACAGGAATCTGTGCTCATCTGGACACAACACAGACTTTATTTTTACAGTCTCATTAAATGTGTTTGATTTTCCACAACAATATTCACTTGCTCATAATTTATTGGATATGAATTACGTATACATTTTTGAAATAATATTTTACTCACAAATTCTAACCGATTAAAATATTTTCAAGCTTGACATAACTAGGAAAATGTATATTCTTTGTAAAATTCATTATACTTTTCACGACTTTTCCACATTTGGAAATCACATTTTTTAAAGAAGAAAAACTTGAGGGGGTGAATTAAAATATCTTTAATTTTAGTTGTTTTAGCTCATTTTAATGCTTGGTTTCTCTTATTTTAAGTCATGTTAAAGCCCTCTGGTTCACAGAGAAAAAAAAAAAAATTGGTGTAACATAACTTGCTATAATTATGGAATTGCTAGTAAATTCACAAATAATTAGATACAAGTAAAACAATGAGTTTAAAGTGAAATAATGAGAGCGACTGAAATAGTGTTTTCTTTTTAAACATTCACCAGTAATGATTTGTTTATAATAATATTTTTTTGTCCATGGACATTCAGTTGAAAAAAATAACTGAATATTCTTTTAGAAGAAGATATTCACCACTACTACTGTTTCATCCAGTTTCATAACATCCCAACAGATTGAACGTAATTTTAGCGGCCATCTTAAGAAAAGCAGAACTTTTCCCTGATCACATGAGAAACAAACCTCCACCAGCACAAAAACATCAATAAACACATAAAACAAGTACTTAATCCACTATATTCCCAAACTTTTTTTGTCACTCGAACACCTTTTACTGATAATAATTTAATTGAAGAGATGTAATATTTTAATAATTTAACACATCCGCATGTTCACAGTTCTATCAGTGACATGACATGCAAATAAACAAATAAAATATTTCATCTTTTTTAGTAAGTGTTTTATTTGATTAGTTTTTATTTAATTCTTTTTTCATTTTACATATTTGTGATTTAATTGTTAAATTTTCATCAATTCGCAAACCCCCGTTTGGAAAACATTTTTACATAAACATTCTTTGCATACCATATTAACTGTGATTTCTGCCACAAGTTATTGTTATTATGGCCAAACTGGTAACTGGCTATGAGGCAATGACAGGCTTTTAATGAGATCCAACTTCAATGGTAACAATAACTGTAGTATCTGATATTTTGGCACATTTCTGTTCAACACTATATCTCTCTGTTTCTCTGTAGTGTACATTGGAGATGTGTTAAACTTGTGCGGGACGTCCCATACGGATCTCTCAGCGAGGTCTGGGTGGAAGTCGCTCGTTCTGCTGGTGCCTGTGCGTCTAGGGTCGGACACGTTGAATCCTGCTTACACCCGATGTGTCAAGGTTTGTTACAACACACACACATGAAATGATTTTGTGATGCTCTGAGCTCATGTTTTGTCCATCTGTGTCTATAGAGGTTGCTGGAGCTGCGCTGCTGCATGGGAATCATCGGAGGGAAGCCCAAACACTCGCTGTTTTTCGTGGGATTCCAGGGTGAGTCATGTGACTAGCATGTGATGTGTGTGTCTTTGCCAATCGCTCATCATCTGTGTGTTTGTGGTTTTCTGTGTGCCTCATGCAGATGATCAGCTGATATATTTGGATCCTCATTACTGTCAGACTGCTGTAGATGTCAAACAAGTCAACTTCCCTTTAGAGGTGAGCGGATATTTGAAGGAAAGTTTGCCTGAAATTTAATGTAGTCACCCTCAGAATGTCCTCAAAATATCTATAATAATATACATAAAAATATCCAATTTTAAAATGTGATGTATTGTGAAAACGCTGTACAAATAAACTCGAATTGAATCCAGTTGAACATATTAATGCCTCTGTTTTTCGTCTCGTGTTTGTTAGTCGTTTCACTGTAAAAGCGTCAGAAAGATGCCGTTTAACCGCATGGACCCCAGCTGCACGGTGGGCTTCTACGCCGGAAGCATGGCGGATTTCCAGACTCTGTGCTCAGACGTCTCTAAGGTGAGAGAAAGACAAGCACTCGCTGCAAAACTGAAACATATCGGCCCTTCATATTATACCAAAAACCCCCAGATCATGGAGAACATACAGCACGTGCTCAACGCCAATGGCCTTCTAGTTCACACATATGTGAGCTGTGATTGGTCGCTTCACGTCAGTCAAAAAAAACAAAGTTTAAAACTCCTAGATTCAGTGTGTGAAGTGTGACACTGTGGTCTGATACTATGGTTTAATGTTCGAAAGTAGAGAAATCAAGACGGACATGAATATTAGTATTGTATTAGTATTTTACTGTTGTTCTGTAAAATAAAATTATTTTTATGATTAAATACTGTTTTTTAAAAAAAAAAAAAATCGTACTGTACAATAGTATTACTATAGTAATATTTCTTATTGAGTTAATTTTTATAATTTAATAAATGAAAAATAAAATGATAGCTTATATTTTATTTTTATATTATTATTATTATTTTTATTTTATAATTATTATTTTCTCTTTACAAAAACTAGTGTCTGGTCTATGGTTTAACATTTGAAAGTAGAGAAATTAAGACTGACAAATTAGTATTGTAATTTTGCTGTTCTGTAAAATATTATTATTATGATGTAGTAGTATTATTATTATTATTATTAAATACTGATTTATTATTATTTTATAGTACAATAGTATTACTATAGTAATATTTCTTGATTTAAATATTTTATTTAATAAATTAAAAAATATATATAATTTATTTTATTATTTTTATAATAATAATAATATTTATTATTTATTCTTTACAAAAACTAGTGTCTTGATCTATGATTTAACATTTGAAAGCAGACAAATTAAGACAGACACTAGTATTGTAATTTTGCTGTTCTGTAAAATACAATTAATTTGATTTTTATTAAGTACATATTTTTTATTTAACAGTACAATAGTATTATTACTATAGCAATATTTCTTTATTGATTTAATTCTATAATTAATTAAACAGGCTTTTGTTCTATGGTTTATGTTTGAAAGCAGAGAAATTAATAAATATTTTATAAATATTTTCTGTTCTGTAAGATATAATTATTATTATTATTATTATTATTAAATACTGATTTTTTTATAGTATAATTGCATTATTACTATAGACATATCTTTATTGATGTATAAAATATTTTAATAATAAAAAATATTTATTAATATTATTACCATTCTTTGTCACATTTTTCACTCCTGATAAGTTTGCATCATTGTAATATGAAACTTTCTCTTCCTTTTTCCGTTCACGGACAGGCTCTGACCTCATCCGAGGAGAAGTACCCCATCTTTACGTTTGTGGAGGGTCATAACGAGGAGGACAGCGGCTGTTCCTCTGACTCTGTCGCTCACATAAAGACAAATAAAGGCAGACCGGGCCGAATCAGAAAGAAGAGCAGCATGGACGATTTTGTGCTCCTGTAATACACAGACTCTACTTCCTGTTTGTTACTCCAGTACTTCCTCAAGTGTGCATCATGTGACAGGGGCTGCCACACTCTCTGGCATGTCAAGGAGAGTGTCCAAAACAGACGGCGAGTCATTAGCAGGGTTAACAGGGTTTTTCCGAACTGCTGCTTGTTTTTCTGTAGCTGCCGTGTGTGAACGCATCATACAGGAGGATGTGACGAGGTCTGCATGCGTTGGTGAGCAGGTGGCTAAGAGGATTAACACGGATGATGCTAATGACAGCAGACAGTGAGGCTCTCGGACAGACGAGAGGTGCAGACGTTACTCTTTGATGGGATTTAGTAAAAACAAAACTTCTCTGGTAAAGCACCAAACTACTGCTGACAACATGAATTCAACCTTCACAGAATTTGCATTGATAATACATGTTTTCTGGTCTTGTTTTCTGAACAAACTTTTTATTTAAAAAAATAAAATAAAATATTGAACAGTGGTTTGCGAACCCAAGTTTGGGAAACCCAGTTTTATTCTATTCTTAAAAGAAAAAAGGTTTTTATCATTTTTCAACAAAATATAAAAAGTGTGCCTTGCCACTTTTCATCTGAAGTCACAAATCCCTTGTATTTTTTAACTCCTCCCCTCCAGTTACCTGTCCAGTAGAGACTGGCCAAATCTTGTACGTTTGAATCGTTCATGTTAGAGATTTTTTACCCAAGACAGAACTTTTCAGCAAATGTTCTGAACTGATATTGCAGCATTTCGACATCAGGTCCTGTTTGCAGAAGACAAACAAATGCCATTCAGTGTATGGCAGTGGTGTCCAATCCTGATCCAGGAGGGCGGAGTTTAGCTCCAGCTCCAATTAAACACACCTAAACCAGCTAATCAAGAGCTGTGTCCGACATCACCCTCTATACCCTTAAATAGTGCATTATTTGAGGGAACAGCTATTTGTAGTGTTGTGCGAAACCAGTAGTGGACTTTATCGAATGCACTCATTCAATTCCACAATGCACCGCAATAACGAGTGTACAATCGATGTACACTCAAAGGCTAGAGAATACCCATAATGTACTGCGACAGTCGCGAATGAATTCCCGCATCTGACCAGAAGATGGCGCCCGCATCTGAATCATCCATCCATTTTCCAAACTGCTGGTCCAATGTGGGTACTGCGTAAAGTCATACAGTCATAAATTCACTTTTAAGTGATTGTTTAATTAAGGTTTATACATGCTAGTTTTCATGACAGTGTTCAAGATAAATCTTTTCATTACTACTGGAGCTGCCAGTTTGCTACATTGCAGATAATCATTAAACAGCAAGCACAAACTATGCAAAAGCAGCAGCCCTTCTGGTGCATTCAATGTCCAAATTCACTTACTGAGGACTGAATGAAGACGGGTATAGGGGTGATTTAGAACACAGCCAAGGTCTTTAGGATCACTAGAAACTTTCAGGCAGGTGTGTTAGGACTACTGCTGCCTTCACATGCTATCAAAAATATCGTAAATACAAGTTTCCTAGTCAGAAATTGGACATGAACGGCCTCTCAATTCGTATTTATGACTGGGAAAGCGGAGATAATTGCTGTAGTGTCTGTTAAGTTTAATTTATTTTTCCTGGAACATGTACGTTGCTTTCTCTTGCCGTTCCAGTCGCGTATATATATGTTTATAATATCCATTTGATGCATATTGTATGTATTTTAAATAGCAAAAACAGCATTAATTTGTCTGAAATTCCAGAATCATCATCAAGCTGACTAGTGTTGTGAATGTACGTAGCGCATATATGGTTGTCAGTGAATGGGACACTACATTTTATTCAAATATGCTAATGGATGCTAATTAAATATCTTCAAAACTTTTTGTCTTTAATAAAATTTCCCCAAGAAATAGGCGTGAATGAACCTGCCGTCCTCCGTGATTCCTATTCTTTCGGACAACAAAGTAGTTGAATGCTACGAACTTGTAACTATGACTTTAGAAGTGGGAAATATGAAGTTTCCGATCGCATGTGAAGGCAGCGTAAAGTGACCCTCCAGGAGCAGGAGGATAAACCTCTGGTTTACGGCAAGGCTGTACTGTATGAGTGGAAGTACCAAGAGTGTCTTAAACACGTGCAAATCCTTGATGTAGATGTTTTATCCAGGACTGGAGTTCAGATGGTGAAGTCATTTCATCTTGGTTCGACTCCACCAGACTTGGTCTGCGAAGAGCTTCTGGAGCGCCGCTGGCCAAAACCGGGCCTGGGACCATTTCAGGGTTCAGTCGGCTGGAGCAGCTCTCATATCTCTCCCGTACTGCTTGAAGTACAAGTGTGAGTGATACTGAAGCTCAGGCAGCATCATCCGAACGCAGAACCCCTGATCCTGGAGTGAGAGGTTCCCCCGCACCTCGTATCCCACGATGGTGACTGACTCTGTTTGCCGTGGGCGCAACAGGTCCTCCAGCTCCGCTGGTGGAACCGCAGCCCTGGAAACGCATTTCCGCCGAATGTTCTCCGTAGAGTCCCTGAGCTGCGCCGCCTCCGCTTTCAACCTCTCCAACCCATACTGAGCCGCCTTCTCCCAGAACACCTGCACAAAGAAGTCGTAGAGAAGCGTGTCCAGGACGTTCCATGATCGCACTTTTGCCCATATGTTCTCATCCAGCTCTGTCACGCTGTTTCCTGCACGAGCGTTGAGCCGAAGGTAAGCCAAATCCTCATACTCCAGTCCAAGAAGAGCTCCCAGGAGAACCAGGGACTCGTCAAAGTGCTCGGCAATCATCACCAGGTGAAAGGCTTCCTCCAGCAGGGCCAGGTCCTCCGGCCAGGAGCCGTTCCACTTTTGGTTGTTGAGCCCCATGTCGAAGCTCATGGGGTTCTTAGCTAGTCCGTTCCCAGGTTCCTTTGGGTCCCAGAAAGTCTCCGGAGAGTCCAGGAACACCTTCAGCGCAGGTTTGCCTTCACTGGCAGCGGCTCGGTGTGCGCTGAAGAATGCTGGCACGGTGGAGGTGTGGTATCTGAAGACCGACTCGAAGGTCTTGATTGGGTCTCGTAACAGCGTGATGAAGACCGTGTTCTGGGGCATCACCTTCCTCACCTGGGGCAGGTCCAAACGCATGTGACTGCACAGCAAGTCAAACTGAGACGAACCCTCGGGCAGCTCGTCTACAAACGCCACTCTAAATCTGAAAGAGAGAGAGCGAGAATGAAGCACTTGTTTGGTTTATAGCTCATTAACCTTTGAACGGCGCTTAATGGTCTGAAGGGGGAGGTCAAGAATACGTTGTGAATGACTGACTTGCTTAGTCCGTCCACCCTAGTGAGATATTTATATACATTATGCAAGTTATACAACAAGCCCCATCCTGTAACTAATTTGCTATCACATTCATCTTTCTGCATTGACAGCAATTCAAAGGTATGTTAACAAAAGCAACACCTAGAGTAAATCGTAAGTATGTCATTATATTATAGTAAATGTTTTTTGGAGGCTCTTATGGACTTATATTTTTATTACATTTGTCAATTGGCAAAAAAGTAGCCATGTACTGTATGCTAACAAACCAGTTTGATAGCAAAAAATAAAATGTATTTCATTTTCATATTGATTATAATAAAGTAGATGTTTAAGGCTTTTATGGATTTATTTTTATTGTCTTTTGGCACCTTAGATTGATTAGCATGGCACGGAAATATCTTTCTCCATTGACCCATTCAAAACAAAATATGCAAATAATTTGTACGTATTTCATTATATTATAGTAGATGTATTTTAAGGCTCTTAAAAGTGTGAAATGGACTAATATTTTTTCTCAATCTGCTGTCTTTGACTCTTTATAGTCACTAGTGAAGAGTTTGCTGCTGCCTGAGACCAAAGACTGCATCAGCAGGTCATGTACTTCCAGAAGATCCTGCACTGTGATCAGTGGGAACAGGTACTCTTGACTGTGTGTGGTTAAATTATACTGAATACTGAAACTTAAGTTTTAAAGTGGGAAAGTAATGTGCATCATGCATTGTGCTCGTACCTGTCTGGATAGTTAAACTGGTACGTGCGGTACGGAAAGGCAAAAGTGGAGCTCTCTCTTTCCCCGAGTCGAAACAGGATGTTCTGCACGGTGCTTCCTCCCGTCCGGTGTGTTTTAAGGAAGACCACAGGTGGGTGTGCTCTCTGCCGCTCGGCTCTGGCGGTCGGTGTGTGTTTGGCTGGTTGGTGTGGGATTGGTGTGTGTTTCTCGGCAGCTTTTCTCTGGTTCCTTCTGTCTGCTGTAGGTCTCAGTCCATGAGTTCTGTAGGGGGAACCTTCAGGTTAGATGTGAGATTTTATAATAATAAAATAATTTAGTTTAGTTAGGAAACAGACACTGAGAGTTTTCTGGGTGAACTAACCCTTTAAACCCAGTGTTAATAGGGAACCTGCAAAGGATTAGTTGTGTTTGTCTAGTTGTTGTGTTTTTCATTAAGAATAATAATGAACCACTCATTCAAGCAATTGACCCTTCACAAAGACCCGCCCCCCTTAGTTACTGTTGCTTTGTCCGACAAGCCATGGCGCTGTCACGCCACATGCAGTAAAGAGGACACTGACAACACGTCGACAGACAAGACAAAGCAGGTTACTTATGATATTAAAGTCCCAGCTTTTATTTGTGTCATTTTTTAAGAAATCCGAAAAATAAAAACGTGTCGTGACAGATCACTGTAGCGCCTCAGCTCAAGCGGCTCGTGAACCCACCGAAGTCCACCGAGGTTAAACTCCTGACTGCTTTGCCGGTCAAAATGGCAGATTCGGCGTTATGATTGGTTAGTTCGCTTGTCAATCAAACTCCCGACGAAGGGTCAATTGCTGCCCCTGAATTGGCGCTAATTTGAAAGCGAATACCGGTATTATTAACCAGTGGGAAAATTTCCTCACCATCACATCCCTATTGTTAACATGCATAAATGTGCAGTAGATGCTAGGGGTGTGAATTGCAGCAGAAACTGACTTAAGTGAGTAAGTAACCCATAATAAAATAGGCAAATTAAATGTCATCATAAGCACTTACCACAAAACCAGGCCCGATTGCAAACCATGTTTGAGTCCAAACGGCCTCTTTTTAAAACTTTTTTTGGGGGGGCACCCTAGATTGATCAGTCTAATTAGCCCAATGCTGAAACTAATTTGCTGTCAAATTCTTCTTTCTGCATTGACAATCTTTCAAAGGTAGCCATGTATGCTAACAAAATACTTTGGAAAGAATTCATGAAAGTATTTCATTATATTATGCGCAACACAAGCACTTACTACTAAACCAGGCCGGATTGCAAACCATGTTTGAGTCCAAATGGCCTGTTTTCTAGCTAACTTTCTAGTGTGGTTTCCTGGTGAACAACCCCAATTCAGAAAACAGCTTTTGCTTCCACCAAAGAACCCAAACCCCATGAGCATTTTTTTTCATGCAGACTCTGCTGTGGTTCACTGATATGCAGAAAACCACTTACACATCAACCAGACTAAGCCAATATTAGTTAAACTGAATGTGGTGGTACACACCAGAAGATCTAGTTTGAAATTGCTCTAAAGATACTAGCAGGTTCATTTGAACCTTCATCCAGAGAACCAATGTTATTTAAAAGTTACCATTAGAGCTATTGATCTCTACAGGGTTATTATAGTTAACTAAAACTTTGGTTCTCATGATGCTCTAGCAACGCAAGAGTCGTGGCTTTGATTCCTAATGAATGCATGATACCTTTGAAGTCGTTTAGGGTAAATGCATCTGCCAAATCTAGTTGTGTTTAGTTGTCAGTATTGTAGTAGTTAAGTCTGTTACCTGTTGTTCTGCAGAGAGCGTGTGGCCAGGAGCGTGAGCAGCAGGAAGATCACCAGCACTGCCAGTAAAGCGCTCACCCGGTGCCTCCACAGCCAGCGCAGGCCCATGTCCACAAACAGCTCTTCAACTCTGTGATGTGAGGATTTGAGGGCAGGACGGGCCGCGTCTCTATCTGTCGGCCTCCTCTCACCTGATTAATCCTGTAGGCCGGATCAGGAAAACACACCCCCACACCACACTCTCCTTACGGCTTCTCTCTTTTCTCCATACACTGCTGTTTAAGTCTTACAGTGATCTGTGCTATTTTATGTTTGTTTTGTTTGTTGTCACATTTTCACTATTTATTTATTTATTGTCTTTTTTCCTTCTCTTTTTCCCCCTTTTAACATTTAATGTCACATGTTTATGATATAAGTCACAGCAGATTCACATTTTTTTATTGGTTTCTCAAAGTGTGCATATGCTTTTAGGACTGATATTTCCCATAATCCTTTAGATTTTTACCGTTCAACTAGTTTTACACTTTATTTAACTGTATTATGTGACTTGTATGCAAATGAACACACATTTATTACATCATGTCATTAAATATTCCTAAATTTGTGTCATGATTACGAATTTACAATATTTACATTCACTGTAAATAAAATTGTTAAAAAACAGCCTGTGACTGTGAGCAATGACTGCCAAACAAAACCCTTAATATAGGTTTAGGATATTTTACTTAGTTTACTTTAATTAAAGTAAAATATCTTAATTTAAATAAAGTTCAAAAACTTTTACAGAAATTTCAATTAAGCTTTTTACAGAAAAACACTGGTATTTTACAGATATTGCCTGAATTATTACCAACAAACACATTCACTGTAAAATGTAAATCTTTTGCAGTTAACTACATGCATGAATTAATGTAAATATATGTCACTGCATCAGCAACTACAAAGTTACTGCAACATGCAGCATAACACCAATCCTGCCCATCCTGGACTGAAGCACAGGCTCTACTCTTCAGCACAATGGTGACCCACAAAAAAACAGAACATTAAACACTATCAGATCTCTCAAGATCTCAGCATCTTGACTTATTACAAACCAGTTTGACTTCATTTATTTCATACAAAAGTTCTTATTGAGAATTAACAGTGGTTTAGATGTTGATGTTTTATTGAAAATAATGTTTGTCGCCATTATGGGGATCAGTGTTTGCTTTAATTGGCCTTTTTACTCTTGACCTGTCAACATTATTTTTCTTTGTTTTTTTTTTCTGTGTATTTGCAGTGTGACTGTGCTGATTCTTGTATATGCCGACAGGAAACAAGACCCGTGTCCAGTTTCATGGCAGTGATAAAGCATCTCTGATGCAGCATTGTGTTCAGTGAGAGATACTATGAATATTTCACAATGGCGTCCTCTAGTGGTGGGTAAGTTATCTCAGCATTACTTTCTCCTTCATAATTATTCATGTATCATGTTTGTGTGTTAATGTAAAGAGGAGCGACATGTTTCATGCCCTAATGCCTCTCTGTTATTATGGAAGCTAATTTGCATGTTTTTATGAGAAACAGCTGTGACAAGTGCATGTATGCAAATGAAAATTCTTTTATAAAACTGCAATTACTTAGATATGAAACCAAATTCCATATGAACCATATGAAACCAAATTCCAGCTTCATTCAATCATTAAATTTGAATCTTGTTTACTACTTGGGTAATTATTACCTGTAAAGAACACATAAAGTATATTTTGCATAAAGAAAATGAAGCCCATTTTAGGACCTTTAAAAGTTTTATTATTATTATTATTGTGACATTATTTTCATGACATTTTAAGCACATTTTACTATCAAATTCTCATGACTGTAATGAACAATTATTTAAATTGTAATGTGTCATACATCATGTTAATATTTGTTATACTGCCTTTTTGTTTGTTTGTTTATAATGTATTAATGTTATTTAACATTTTTTACAGTAAAGTAATTTATTTAACAAATTAGCATACATTCATTTCATTAGTTTCATCAAAAAAAGATGACAAATAACATTACAGTAGGCCTCTGACTCTTCTTTAAACTAAATATAATTTATTTTTCTTTCATTTGAATTTGAGGTGAAATACAGTATGACCTGAAGATGTTCTTGACCAGCTTTTGAGACTCACCCACGCATGCATCCTCTACTACTTTTGTAATTTACTACAAGAGTTGATTTACTTATTCACTTGTGGCAGTTCATGCCAACTTTAAAGGTCAGAATTCCCTTCATGCACGACTGAAAAGATTGTAAACGCTCACTTTTAAAAGTCTTTCATGCATGAATGTGTCACTCATCAGTGCAGACTCCACACCTCACTGGTGAATTTCACCCCAAGACCAAAAGACAGAAATACGAAATGATGAAAAAAGTTCTCTTTAGCAAACAATGAGCATATTTTTAGAGCAGTTCCTGATCTTTGTTAATGTTGGTTAATAAAAATACAATTGTTCATTGTTTGTGAATGTTAGGTCACAGTGCATTAACTAATGTTTATGTTGGATTTTGATAAACTGTTAGTATTAACTAGCATTAACTAAGATTAATAAACGCTGTAAATGTATTGTACATTGTCAGTTCATGTTAAGCAATATAGCTCACAAATGAGACTTTTTTTGCATTTGTGACATTTTTATGAGAAGCACATTTTCTTGCAAAATTCTCATTACTTAAATGAAACATATTTTTTGTAATGCATCCATTATATTACTTTCCCATTATTCTTACTTATGATTAATGCATTAATTAATTTTTAAAAAAATTAAGGGCAAACATTTTTTTTCAGCAAAATTTAAGGACAGCACAACAAATACTACCAGGACTTTCTACAATATTTCTTAACTTTATTTTAAAGCAAAAAAAGCTATAATCTCCTGTTTGTTCTGTTGGTTTAATGTTAAATAAGAGTACGTTCTTCATAGGTTTTGAGAGATTCTCCCTCATATCTCACTCTCAGAAAAAAAGGAACAAAAGCTGTCACTGGAGTGACACCCTTTCAAAACATTCACCTTATTAACCCCTAAAGTGTGCATATTAGTACCTAAAAGGTACATATTAGTACTTAAATTGTACATATTAGTACCTTTTGAAAGGGTACTACATCCTCACTGTACCTTTTTTCTGATGCGTGTTTGACCTTCTGCAGAGGTGAAGGGTGAGGCTGGCATATTTCCACTGTAATTCTAGAGTAAAAGCTGCCTGAAATATGTGTGGAACGACACGCAGCTCAAGCCGCATGAACAAAGGCAGTGAAATGAGTGATTGGTCCTGTCAGATCAGCAGGTGTAGGTGTGTTTCAGACTTTGCTTACACTAAAAGTGAAGTGAGCTGACAAGATGTTGGCGGCTGATAAGCCTCTGCGGTTTAAAGGACGGGACCTCCACCCTCCATCATAAAACATCACTCAGCCCACTCTCTGCTGATAAATGCACACTTTCACAATGCACATCACACATCTACACACATACACACACACACACACACACACATGTTTGTTTTTGTGAATTGTGGGGACTTTCCATAGACTTCAATGCATTTTACACTGAACAAACTGTACATTCTATCCCCCTACCCTGCCCCTACCCCTAAACCTAACCCTCAAAGGAAACTGTGCAAACTTTTACTTTTTCACAAAAACTCATTCTATATGATTTATAAACCCATTTACATTGTGGGGACCGCTGGCTGGTCCCCACGATGTAGGTGAACTCAGGTTTATATTACATCATGGGGACATTTGGTCCCCACAATGTAATATAAACAAAAGCACACACACACACACACACACACACACACACACATCATCATCTGATAACTTGTTGTTATTGGTGTTACACTTTCACCTCTAACACACATCAGGCTCCGCATTCTTCAAAATCTGGTATTTGCTGCTAATAAATGTCATTGTTATGGGAGGCTGCTGAGATGATAGACGCTGAAAGGCTGTACAGTAGGCACTACAGTTTAAATGCTTTAATAATCATCAGCGTCCACTTAACAAACAAAAATATGGAATTCTCTAAAATTATTTTTAATTGTTAAAAAAAACAAATGTTACAATAGATGCCAAAATATGATCAGTAAGTCATGGCAACTTATATTTTTACATTACTTTAACTCATCAAAATAATTTAAGCAATTTCAACTTTTTTTAAATAAGTTGTACAAGATTCACCTTGAATTTTTAAAATCATTTTATTATAATTCAAGTTGAAATGACTTGTACAGACAAGTTGATTTATACTTTAAGGCAGCAAGTGAAGTTTTTTTACGTGGAAAATTATGGTCTTTTTTTTCGGTATTTTAAAGTAAATCACTAGACAATACAGGTGAAAAAGGCAAACATTTTTAACTAATAGATCTCATCATACTTTCCCCATTTGATTAATTGCTGTACATTAAGACAATTGTTTTGTAATATCTGAAATGGTATGATTAAGCATGCAAATGAGGCATTATCTAATTATTTGCTAATTTGCCTGTATTTCCAGAAGATAAATCTGAACATTAGATAAAGTCATATTCAAAGTTCTTGTTTGATTTTGTTGATATATTAGAGTTAAAGGTTTTTACAGAAGGGATTTTTGATATCACTTTTCATCAATCTATAAATCTGAAAATGCTGGCAACAGCCAGAAAAACACATTTTCACCATGTTTTTAGAAATAAAATGTTCTATAAATAAGTGAGAATGATATATGAATAAACCCCTCAGTAAAAACCTTTAGAAAATAGATATGAATAAAGTTGTAAAGTTTGGTGTGTGAAAGTGTTGCTGAATTTGAGAAAAAAACTCAAGGAGTTTAACCCTCTGGTTCTCTTCGCGTTTTTTTTTTTTTCATTTTCAATGAAATGAATGTACTATTTTTTTTTTATTTCGATAATGTTTTTTATTTAATATTTTGTATGTATAGGGGATTTTATGGTACTAAATTATATTTACACTGCAGTTATATTCCATTTATTCACTTTTTGAGCATAGACCTGAAAATAAAATTTCCAAATTTAAACTGTCATGAATTTTGAATGCTTTAGGGAACAGACTTAAATTTGATCTCTTTTCAAAGACGCACTTGGCAATTTATTGCTGAAATGTACATTTTTAAATAAAGTTATCCTAAAAAAAGTTACAGAATTTTATGTTTATTGTTATGAAAAATGCACAAAAATACTATTTTAAAATTTTATATGAAATATAGATTTCCAAAAACACATTTTACTCTAAAACTGCATGAAAATCAAAGCCATAAATCTAAACAAGTTGTGTTCCAAATTTGAGCTTGATATCTCAACAAATGAGCTTTCAGTAAGATTTTGTTACCAAAAGTTTTCACTAGATGAAATTCGTCTCTCATTTGTTTCCAATACGCTCATTTTTGATCGCAAGGAGCACAAGTGTAACTATTTTGTTAAGGATCATTTAAGCTTTTCAAATCATGTCCATGATTTTTTTGTGTGCGTTCACATAGCAAGTGCCCAAACCTTTACCATTCTGATAAGGTAAAAAATCTATTAAAAAAAAAAAAAAAAAAAGTAAAATGTTTCGGTCAACAATGACAGAAGACCACTAACAATACTCTATTGTCATGCTGATGAGTTTTGCACAGTCAAACAGCCCCTGTCTTTTATTCAGAAGATATAAATAAATATCTAATTCTCTCTATAATTAATCATCAGTTTTTATAATCATCTGTAATTAATTAGTCGGTGGAGTTGAGCTGATGTTTTGTAGTGATGTATCTGGGACGAGTCTCTCCCTGTAGATCTGAGTGT
This sequence comes from Ancherythroculter nigrocauda, assembly GCA_036281575.1. Classification (NCBI taxonomy): domain Eukaryota; kingdom Metazoa; phylum Chordata; class Actinopteri; order Cypriniformes; family Xenocyprididae; genus Ancherythroculter; species Ancherythroculter nigrocauda. The sequence goes on along the minus strand of VTFQ01000001.1, from coordinate 64,657,658 downwards.
GTGTTAGACCTCACATCATTACATATGCAAATGCAATGCTGTGTATTTAGTCTTGAATGACAGTAAAATTGTTCTTTTGTGTTTGTGAGCAGAACCTGCAGGGCATCGAGAATATTTGGAGAAAAACCTGAACAGGTGCGATCATCATTTTATGATCTTAATAATGTTTCCGTGTTGTTTTATTATTATATCATATTGTGATCCAGAGCTGGTCCTGTATTCTGATTGGTCCAGAATTATAACCTGAACAGTTCATTATGGTGTTTATCAGCTTCAAACTCGGCTCATCCTATGAGAATTTAGAATCTGAAACTATCTAGTTTTTGTACTGTTAAAAGTTATAAAACATTTACTTTATGCAGGAAAGACTGCAATATCATGATGAAACAGGAAAACGTAACTATTTTAAGATTGATTGCACGATGTGAATTACACTCAAATATACGATTTTTAGAAAAAAATGTTAGTAACTCCACCCCTAAACATAACTCAACGGGGCATACGCAGATCAACAAATTTATACAAATTAGCCACAAATTCACCAAAATGTAAAATATTTACAAATCGCCATGAGTTTGTGTTGGCGGGAAGCGAGCAATGCGGGTTCGGTCACTGTGAACCGTGTTTGGTCAGGATTACTGTGTGTGTGTGTGAGTGTGTTGTCCGTGCACAGGTATGTAGGTGTGTGTGTTGTCCGTGCACAGGTATGTAGGTGTGTGTGTGTGTGTGTGTGTGTAAGTGCCTGTGTAGGGTGTGAAGGGGACACACCTATTTCAACAGTAACACAATAAACCACATTTCCACTCAATGTTCATCATGACAAATGGTATGTTTTCAGTCCAGAAACACCACTGATCACAGATACTAATATGCAAATGAACACATGTGACGTCACACATGTTGGACAGGTCAAGCATTCCACACACGATGATACCAGTTACATACAATCACGCTGAACTAGAGCGATTATATGACTCGCATTTGCAACCTAGAATTGATTTTCAGATTATTTTATTTACCTATTTAAATGCATTTTGATTTTCAGCCTGAATTATAGATATGGCTAATAGAATATTCTAAAATATTCTGTAAAATATAACAGATAAAATAACTGTAAGAACATTTTTGCCTCCATATTTCAAATATTTAAGTAATTTTGAAGGCTTTTTTTTTTCCTTCTAAGGAATTATTAGGTTTACACGCAACATCAGAAAATATCAATCGTCTCTTGTTAGGTATGTTATTGTTTATTAAGCTGATTATTTATATATATTTTTGCCTTAAATATAGATAATCTAATCAGCGTGACATGAAAGTGACAGGCTGATTTAATCTGAGGATGAAATGCATGACGTTTTCATGAGGTGTTTCAAGCCTTTATTACTGTGTTTTTCTTGGCAATATGGAGTATACTTATATGCACTAATAATGTCTGAATGTCATTGAAGTAGATGATAAATTAGAAGCATCATTAAATGTAAAGAAAGTAAAAAGTTTCACAAAAAAAGTTTATTTGATTTAAAATGATAAAATAGATCTAGTTTTGAGAATGAAGCACATTAAGTGTGACTGAAGTGAATTGGGGATAAAAGTAGATCAGGTCACATTTTTGCTTTGTAAAAGGATGTTATTATGTAATAATGCTAAGAATGTGATTATTATTTAAGGTCATAATCACTGACTAACTACATAGTCTCTCTCTCTCTCTCTCTTTGTGAGGGAGTGTGTGTGTTATCCATCAGTGTTTGCTTGTAGGGTGGATGTATAACTGGATTGAATCCAGATTCAATGTTGTCCAACATTAAAAACAAATATAATCTAAAACACATTGAATATACAAAATAAATATTTAGGAACGCTGTCTAGGATAATCCTCTTCTTCCATATTCAAAACTTAAAACTTACTTGTTATACTGTACTTACAGTAAGCGACAGGCAAGTCATCATTTAAAGAAAAGAGAATGGCAAACTTATTTTCTGATTAAGTCTAATACATAATTTACAGCAAATTTAAATAAATAGTTTCAAATTCTTAATTCTGATTGGATGAGCTGCGTTTGGAATGTTCAGTACTTTTTAAAGTGATGCGGTGAGTTGCTACGCCGCTTGACAACTGTAAACAATCTGAACTTTTACACTGAATTGTTTATTCTGATTATTAATATTGTGATATTTTTCATAATCATTGAGCCTCTCAAGGGCTTCAGACAGTGATTCTCTACAGGTGCTCTCAAAGTTAATGAGGACCTATTGTTTTTTTTGTTTTTTTTTTACGTTTGTAAAGGTGACCTATAATGTCCCTCTTACAAGATGTAATGTAAGTCTCTGGTGTCCCCAGAATGTGTCTGTGAAGTTTCAGCTCAAAATACCATTTCATTTATTTATTTATTATAGCTTGTCAAATTTGCCCCTATTTGGGTATAAACAAAAACACACCGTTTTTGTGTGTGTCCCTTTAAATGCAAATGAGCTGCTGCTCCCCACCTCCTTTCCAGAAGAGGGCGGAGCTTTAACAACTCACACTTCAGTTGCTCAACAACAACAAAGCTGGAGAATCTCACGCAGCCAAAATGAGGATTGTCAGTAACGGTGTTCAGACTTACATTTGTTCAAACCGGAGTCGACACGGATGGAGAGACTCTGCAACTCCTCTGGCAGACATTTCTTCGTGGTTTAAGCATAAAACTGCTTAATTTTTTATTAGTTTTTTCATAAAAATTAAAGTAAACAAATCTTAATCTTAATGCTTTAGAATGCTTAGATCTTTATACCGGAAAACAAGACAAAAAGTAAATTGTAAAAAGACAAGACAAGACAAAAAGTAAAAAAGTAATGTTTGCATTATTTTATATATATTATAAAACATAAATATGCATAAAATCTTGTTAGTTTTGCTCTAAACACTCACGCTTTAGTTCTGATGATTACTTCTCTCATTTGAGACGCCCTGCGGCATAAACACACTGAAGAGATCAGCGCTAATGCTGAGAACGCTCTCTGTATGTGTCGGGCAGGTCTGCTCTTGAGCTTTCATGTGACTCTGAGGGCTTTTGTCTGTCTATGACATGAAATTTCCTCTGTCAGAGGTCAGAGGTCATTGTGTGTTGGGTTTATTCTCCTGGCACTCAAATGGCTTAGTTACAGACTGTAGGTATGTAGTGAGTGGGTGGATTAAAAAATGTTTGTGTTTTGAGTTGTGATGATAAATGAGTAGTGAGAGTGAGTGTTATAATGTTCATCTGACTGGATGGGCTGCATTCCTCCTCCACCACACATTACACACCTGCCATACAGGTGTAAGTGCAGCTGAATATTCATACAGAGATCTCAGTGTTCTTTTCAGCTCACATTAACCAGTCACTCTTTATGATTATTAGCTGCTCTACGACAGCGTCAAACATTAAAAGAGGATGGTGAAGTGCAGAAGAGGAAGAGTTTGACAGAGGAATTCAGAAGGCAGGAACAGGTACGTCCAGTCTGTACCGACTGAATGTGACACACCTGTTTCAGTGGGCGGAGTCAAAGCAAGTGACAACACCATAACAGAGGACAGAAGAGAGACCTCGACACACACAGACAGAGACACGGATCGCACGCGGACGCAGGATGTTTAAGAAGAAGGAATACAGTCCTGTGAAGGCCGGACAGTGAGTTACCATGTGTTTTATGTGTGTTTTTATCTGTACACTCTTAGAATGAAAGGTTCAGTGGGGTTCTAAATAGAACTATAGGATTCCTGACACAATTTTAAATGAAAACAAAATGTATAACACTAAATTCATACAATGATCTCATTATGGAACCGCTAAAAGGTTCTAAATATGATGCGTCTGACAGAACCCTATAGAAGCTTTTCTTCTAAGAATGCAGAAGGAGATTATTAGAGCAGAGAAACACACCTGAATGAATGACAGCTCTATCTAAAGCCATTTTATAGTAGAAACGGACTGTGTTCATGCATTAAACCTGTGGTTACAGTGTGTGTGTGAGAGATAATGCTCAGTGTGTGTTGTGATTTATCTTTATGACAGGGCAGGGCTGTATCTCACACACGGGTCATTGAGTAAGCTGGACGTTTTATTATTGATAATGCACTGCAAAACTGGCATTATTGCAAGATAACTCATGACAGGGTGATCAATGTCTTTTCCGATAGTGATTATCTTGTTTATTACTCAACTAATTAGCAAGTAAATGAAGACATGGAGCGGAAATTGAATTATTTTATTTTGCATGAAGAAAAACCGGTAACACTTTACAGTGAGGCTCCAGTTGTCAACATTAGTTAATTAGGTTAATTACCATGAACTAGCAATGACTAATACTTCTGAAGCATTTATTAATCTTAGATCATGTATCAAAATTTGTATCAAAAGTTCTGAGCTGACATGAACTAACAAATAACAGTTGAGTTTTCTTTATTAAAGATGAATGAATATTGTAAGAAACGTATTGCTCATTGTTAGTGAATGCATTAAATAATGTTAAGCAATGGGACCTTATTGTAAAGTGTTTCTGTAAAACCTGCTACAATGGTTTGTTATACAGGTTTGTAGTCATTGCACATGAATATTTGACCAATCAGAGTCCAGGATTGTGTGTGACATCACGCTGCTGACAGCTAGTGAGAGGGTGAGTCACTGGTTGTGACGGTTTACGGCGTGTCGTGTGTGCCGTGTGGGGTGGGTCGTCTAAACTACACCTTAAACGAGTTTATGTATCATATACAAACTGACAGAAGCACAATGAGACAATAGATGCTGTAGAACAGAAGACGACAGCAGCTGCTTCATTTACAACATTCAACTCACTCAAAGTTTATTTATGAAGCACTTTCAAAGCTATGAAAATGGACCAAAGTGCTGCTCTACATAAAAAAATCAAATATAAAATAGCAATAAATCACAACAACAGTCGAACTGTCCATCGGACAGCAATCACTAATGTTGGATAGAAAAATGTTTATGGATAAATCAAAGTTTATAATTAATTTTATTTTATTTTAAAATGTAATATTTAATTTTATTTTAAAATTTATATTTTTATATTTTTGTTTTATTTGTATATTTTTATACTATATATTATATTAATATATTATAATATATGTATTAGAGTAACATTTTATTTTAATTTCTTTTATATTTTATGATAATTTATATTTTATTATAGTGTTTTTTATTTTAATTCACATGATTTTATTATTTTTATATTTTATAATATTTTGTATATTTTTATAATACTTTTTTTATAATTTTATTTTATTTTATTTTTGCTTCATAATATCCATTGGTTGTGTCCCATATTTCAGCTGTGGATCTAGAGCAGAAGTCAAACAGTATAAAGCCTTTGTTCTCTGTGAGTCTGGTGATTATGTTAATTAAGTGAGTCACGTCTATTATTTCACACTGATGTCGATCCAGCTAATCAAGTCACAAAGCATATTTGTGTTTGTTTTATGTGTGTTTCCTCGTATCCATCTACACACGGATCAGTGTGAATCAGAGGGCTGTGACCCCTCACACACACACACACACACTTCTCGTACTCTTGCAGTCACTCCTTGTACACTTGCAGTCAGCGTCTCGGTGTGTTTGTGTCCTGGTGAGCAGAACACACATGAGCCTGTGCTGTTGTGTTCAGGATGAGGCCAGTGAAAAGATGGGCGTGTTGTTTAAAGCATCACTTATTCTCTATGTGTGTGTATTAGCAGGTGTGTGTTTAACCTATAATCTAATTGTGTGCCAGTCATTTCCTCGAGCTGACGCGTCAGTTATTGTTGTAATTGATTGATTGGTAATTGTTGCATCTGAATGAGGGAGATCTCCCTCTGTTTGACCAGCGCCTGTAAAAGGAGATCATGTGTGTCGTTTGCTTGAATTCTCAAGCAATTGCTTGAATATTTTATTTAAATGTTTTATTATATTAATTTTTTTATATTTGATGATATTTTATATTTTTATTTAATATTGTTTTATTTTAATTCATTTGATTTAAATGTATATTTTACATTTTATTGTAGATTTGATGTTTTATATTTTTATATTTGTATTATTTTATTTTATTTAATTGCTTCATAATATCCATTTGTTGTGTCCCATGTTTGTGCTGTGATATTATAATAATAATAATAATAATAATGTATTATAAATAATTTAAAATATAATAGTTTTCCCACCATATTTAATTACCTTTAACATTTATTTAGTTTTATTTATTAAGTAAATATGACAGTTGCATGAATTTTGACAAATCAGTTTTTAAAAGTACAAATATTTCATGCAGTCTTTCAATTAATATTTATGACATGTAATATATAAAAAGTAAACTTTTTAACACTTTTATTTTATTGATTTATATTTATTCCATTTATTTATTTATTACATGCCATCTCTCAATGTATAAACCACCCAGATCCGTTTTGAGAAATTAGTCATGAATTGTCCTTTTGGCATTTAAGCAGCGCCACACGCTGGATTATGAAGACAATGATCCGCCCGCGCGTCAGGGTGTGACATTAAAGAGCAGGAATCTGTGGAAATTCCTCGAGAAAGGAGGCAGAATTCCGAGAGTTCCGCCTCAGCATTCCTCAGACACTCCCAGTCACCTGTCTCTCTCTCTCTCTCTGGAGGGTGTGACGCGGTTGCATAATGACTGCAGGAATGTCAGAGCAGTAAAAGGACAGATGAGATTGTGAAGTGAGTGATTGACAGATGTAGAATTCACGCAGGCGGAGCAGGAAGTAGAAACTGAACCAACTGAATTGAATTAATTTAGCAGAAGTTGACTTCAACAGCTGACTCTGAACATGAAGAAACATGTTAACATGTAAACAAACACACACTTGAGTTTTAGAAATCAGCTTTAGTGCTACAAAAGCAGGTGAGGTGTCACGGAGCGGGAGTGTCGTCACGCGTGATCACACACTGATGATGCGTGTGATGTTTGTTTGTAAAGTGAACGTTTCTGGTGTTTCCTCCGTTCAGGTCGCAGATGAATGACATGCTGGTTCTGGTCACACGCCTACAGCAGAACGCCGATCAGGTGGAGAAGAACGTACTGCTGACCGAGAAACTGCTGGAGGAGGTGAGACACACACACACACACACACGTATGTAGAATTAAAGGTACAATATGTAATAATTTTGTCCACTAGAGGTCGCTAGAGGTCTATTCAAAACAAAGGCGTAGCTTGATGACGCCAAGTTTGAGCGCAGAATCTTGGGACATGTGGTCTTCACATCAACGGACGGTGCAAAAGAATAGGGATAGGACTCAGGAAGAAATCATGTTCATGGATGCGATTATTAACGTTACTGTAGTAAAATTAGATTTAAACAAACTAAATGTGTTGAGCTCTATAACAACAATTAGTTTTCTGTCTATAAATATATAAAAACAGTTGTTCCCTTGTCTATTAAAACATGTAAATATTAAAGTGTCTTTGGTGTTTTCATGGTTTCTACAAAAAAAAAAAACAGAAAAATGAGGGTAATGCGGGTATGACGCAAATGACAGGCGACTCCTCACACGTCCCGGAGCCTTGGTTAAAATTGCAATTTTCTCATGATTTACAAATAGTTGCAACATTTGGGATATTGTAAGTATTCAAGTGAACAAAATATATAACACTGGCCTAGTGGTTTTTGGATATTTTACTGCAAAAATATTACATATTGCACCTTTAACAGATATACATGCATGGATGATTTATTGAAAATAATAAAGTTTGTAGTCACCATTATGGTGATCAGTGTTTGCTTGACATGTAAATGTTAGCTACTCCTCTTGGCTATATTTTTGTTTTGTTAGATAATAGTTTAATAGTTTTACTGTAATTTCAAATTGCTTGTGTCTGAGTGTATGTTTATCTGTGTTTTGTTTCTCTGATCAGGACATAGAGAATGAGCAGAAAGGCTCTGCTCTGAAACAGCAGGGTCCGGCCGCAGAGAATCTGTCTCAGGCCGAGATCTTACTGAAGGATCTCTTCATGGACGTCAGCAAAGCCAAGAAGCTCCAGCACCCGCAGGCCAATGTGATCGAGCAGGAGTGAGTGACATCACATCCTGCACACAAACACCAGTGATACTCAAGAGAGCGAGCGCTGAGCAGTAACGTTGTGCTTGTGTGTTGTGTCTGTAGTGTGAGTAACCTGCACGAGCGCTGGTCCAAACACTGCGCCACCTACAGGGATCTGTACGGACAGCTTCACGAAATCTACCTGCCGCCCGGCGTCGACTGGGGCGGACTGCTGTCTGACAAACAGGTGACAGATGAAATGAAAAAGACTCTGACAAGTATTTAATAGTCTGAAGTCACAGGAGAAGCTCCTGACGTTCCTTAAAGAACATCTTCTGTTGATCTTCTTCAGAAAAACATCTGTGATCTGCTGCTTTAAAGCTGGGGTTCAGAGGAAAAGTGTGAAAAAACTATTAATAAATAATAAATAAATAAAATTAAGTAAACATGTTAATTTAAAATGAATAAAAATTACATTAAAGCAAAAATTGTTACATAAATACTTCAATATTAAAATACGTAAATAATTAAATAAACAATTTTATAAATAAATAAACATTACATTAAAACACAAACAAACAAATAAATGGGAAAATAAATGAAAATAAATAAATATATAAAAAGATAAATACAAAAATTAAATAAATTAATTAATTAAAATTAGATTTAAAATAAATGAGAAAATATATAAATAATAAAACAATCTTATTTATTTATTGACTTATTTAAGTTTAGTATTTATTTAAATAAATGAATAAATAAATACTTAAATGTTATATATTAATATAAAAAAATAGACTAAAAACAAATAAATAGAAATTAGATTAAAATAAACAAGTACACATTATATTTAAAACAAGCAAATAAATAAATAAATAAAAATTTGATTAAAACAAAAAACAATTAGATAAGTATTATTATTAAAATAAGTAAATACTATAATTAAAAAATAAAACAAAAATTTGATAAATAAATAAACTGCATAAAATAAACAAATACATGAGAAATTACATAAAAATAAATAAATAGATTAATAAATGAATTAGTAAATAAATAAACATTAAAATAAACATTACATTAAGACACAAAGAAACAAATGAATAAAAATAAAACAGTAAAAATATATAAAAAGCTAAATAAATAAAAATGTTATTTAAAATAATTAGAAAATAAATAAATAAATGAAAATAAATAATAAATAAACATTATATTAAAACAATAAATACATTATAACAATACAGTACTAAATAAATAAATGCTTAATTATCAAAACATGTAAATATTAAATACTACAATTAAACAATTAAAACAAAAATATTAAAACAAACTACATTAAAATTAATTTACATTTAAATTACATAGATTAAAATAAATAAATAAACTACATTAAAACACAAAAACAAATACACAAGAAGTTAAAGAAAAATATTAATTAAAATTAATAAATATTTTGATGAATAAAAATTAGATTTAAAATAAATGAGAAAATAAATAATTAAAAAGAGATTAATTTAAATAAATACCTAAATATTACAATAAGACAATAAGACAATAAATAAATAAATAAAAATTTGATTTAAATAAATGAAAATGTAATCTAAATGAAAATGTAAAATAATAGAAAAGAATACATTATAAATAAAACATTATATCAAAAAATAAATACAGTACAGCTATACAGTAGCTATACATTCATTTATTCATCTGTAAAGAAACATATAGAGCCTTGATTTGACTAGTAGTGAAGTGTTTGTTATGGAGTGTGTGTCTTTGACGGTGTGTGACGTGTGTGTGTGTTTCAGGCGTCGATTCAGGGAGCCGCTTACGGTCCGACTCTGTCTGATGTGGAGAAACAGATCGCAGCCCATAATATCCTGCATAAACAGATCGAGGCGTATCGCTCGGCCCTGGAGAGCAGCAGCGTAAGTGTCCACACACACAGTCACATATGAACACACAAAATAAGTTTAAATAAATAATAAGTTTTCTTTTCTGAACAGGATAACTCGTCTGCCCTTCAGAAGCAGTATGCAAATCTACTGGTAAGACCTTCTCTTTATATTCTCATACTTAACTCTAAAAAGTGAAGCTCTGCACAGTTTAACTGAGTCTGTCGGTGTGTGTGTGTAGGAGGCGTCAGAGAAGCGCAGGCAGCATCTGTCGTCGCTCTATGACTTCATGCAGGGCTGCAGTAAAGAGCTGCTCTATCTGACCGAACAGCAGCACAAGATCAGCAGCAGAGACTGGAGCGACCGCATGATCGACAGCGCTGGGGTGCGCATGGAGTTCGAGGTGAGACGCTGAAATACACACCACACCCTGAACATTTAAAGTCAGCATGAAACTGAAGTTGTGCTAGTCTTTTCTTCCCTTATATCTGAGTGAAATGGCTTCACAAACAAGAACAAATGTAGGGCGGGCTTGATTTTGTCCATGGGGATTGATTGATTGGATGGTTGTGGTTTGCTATTGGTGGATCTCATGTGATTGACAGATTGCCCCACCCTCATCATCAGAGAAGAGATGAGCTGCATGAAGGAGAAGTTATTTTGATTAAAGTTTATGAGGCACATGAATTTCATCAGAAAAATCATTTATAATAAATACTGCAATGTTCCTTTAACCCTTATAGGGTCTTTGGGGTCTTTTTAGACCCCTAACGACGTTTGCTAAAATAAATAAAAAAATGTTCTCTTTGTCCAAATGACATAAAACTGTGTACAATTGTTAACACGTTCTAGATCTACAAATAAAAAAAATGGAGTGATATCTTGTTTTTATGTTAGTGTGGAAAAAAAGTCACACTCAGGGTCTTTGGGGTCTCCAGAGAAAAGACCCACATTTCTAACTTTCATTCATGGGGATAACATGGATAATTTGACATGGTTTAGTGTAAGATTTTTGCCCATCTTTTGGAAAATGCAGTTTTAAAAGTAAAAAAAATATCACTTTTACCAGTAGATGGCTGCAGAGCTCCACTATTTGCTATGTGCTATTTGACTGACTGAAAGACATCTTTTCACAAGTATTTTTCTGTTGGATTCAGATCTAAATATTATGAAATCACAATTATGACAAAAAGTAGCTTTTATTGTTATAATTGTGATTTCATAATATTTAGATATGAATCCAACTGAAAAAACTTGTGAAAAGACATCTTTCAGTCATTCAAATAGCAAATAGTGGAGCTCTGCAGCCATCTACTGGATAAAGTGATATATATTTTTTTACTTTTAAAACTGAATTTTCCAAAAGATGGGCAAAAATCTTACACTAAACCATGTCAAATTATCCATGTTATCCCCATGAATGAAAGTTAAAAAATGTGGGTCTTTTATAAAGTGAATTTTACATAAAAAGCTGTTTTTGTATAAAAACCTATTTAATTTTTTTTTTTAATTTATGTATATAAATTTAAAAGATATGATAAATCCTCCAAAAACTGCACAAATGTGGAGTAAAAACATTAATAAACAGAGTAAAATTTGTTTAAGAAAAACAAAAACAAAACAAAAAAAACAATTATTTTGTTACAAAATTACCACAAAGTGTGACTTCCTGAGTGTGACTTCCCGAATGAAGACCGCACAAGGGTTAAAAAAAGGGGTTGTCAGTTTTGATTTCATGGTGTCTTTAAAACATCTACAGTCAGACGACTGGCTGACACTTTACAATAAGGTTTTATTTGTTAACATGAACTAACAATAAACAATACTTCTACAGCATCTTAGTTAATGTTAATTTACTAATATAAAAGTTGTACCTGTAAATATTATTTATTTAATGAACCTGCTTTTCTAGTCTATTTTATTTCAAGTAACAAAAGCATTTTTGATGGTTTTAGTTTTAGTTAACTGTATATCCCTGGTTAGCAGCATGACTTCTAATATATTTAGTTGAGTTGGTTCTGGTTTTTGTACATTGTCATTATGTGGCGTCTCAGAATAAGGCTGAATTTAACTAAACAGTGATGCTGGTTGATCTTGACTTCAGTGCAGGCCCCATTGGCCCCTCAGTTTTAATGAATCTCCCTCCACCCCCGAAACGGGACTGATTTTAGCCCTTTGACACTTGCACCATTGTGAACTGAACGTTCAGTGCTAAATTCACACGTACTGAGCCAGAGACACTCTGCGCTTTTAATATATCATGATTATTCAGTGTTTTCAACCACATCCTGTTGATGAATGTGTTTCAGAGGTTTAAGAACAACGGGCTGCTGACACACGAGAGGGAGGTGAGCAAACTGCAGGAGGAGGCCGGCGCACTCGTTCAGGACAAACACCCCGGATCATCCGCCGTCAAGGTCTGCAGTCCTTCAGTCAATCATTCATTCATCTGCATGTTTATTCATTCATTCAGTCACTATGGCTCTTGCTGTGGTTTATATGCTGACTGAAGATGATTTCACGTGTGTGTTTCAGTCGTACAGCGCAGACGTGTCGAGAGAGTGGCAGCGGTTCCTGAATCTCTGTCTGTGTCAGGACACACACCTGGATAACGTGGAGGAATACAAGAAAGTGAGCAAACAAAAACATCTTAATGAGACACTGTCACCAGGAGCAGGAGGTTCAGATGAGCGGTTATTAAAATCTTTGTGTGTGTATTTTAATCTCAGTATCAGCTGGATGTGGAGACGTTCACTGAGTCACTGAAGAGAATCAAATCCAACACTGAACCATCTGTGCTGAAAAACATGAGCAACCCTGAGATCCTGCTGCAGCTGGAGGTGAAAACACACACTCTCTCTCACACACACACTGAAATAAGTTAACAGTCTAGTTAATAAATGTGTGTGTGTGTGCAGGGTGAGGAGAGGTCGATCTTGAGGAACGAGCAGCGTCTGGCCGATCTGAGAGAGCTGTGCACCAGCATCGCTCCTCTACACCTGCGCCGGAGCACCGCCAACAAACCCGTCAGCGCCATCGCCCTGTGTGACTGGAGCACTGAGAAGGTATTCATTTTAAAAAAGAAATTAACACTTTTATTCAGCAAGGATGCGTTAAATTAATCAAAAATGGCAGTAAAGACATTTATTACGTACCAAAAGATTTCTATTTCAAATAAATGCTTTTCTTTTGAACTTTATATTCATCAAAGAATCCTGAAAAAGTGGTTTCCACAAAAAAAAAATTGAAGCAGCACAACTGTTTTCAACCTTGATAATAATCAGAAATGTTTCTTGAGCATCAAATCATCATATTAGAATGATTTCTGAAGGATCATGTGACACTGAAGACTGGAGTAACAGGAATCACAGGAATAGATTACATTTTAACATATATTCACGTAGAAAACAGTTATTTTAAATTGTAATAATATTTCACTGTTTTAACTGTATTTTTGATCAAATAAATGCAGCCTTGGTGAGCAGAAGAGACTTCTTTCATAAAAATGTTCACTGACCCCGAACGTTTGAGCGGTTGTTTATACGCATGCAGGGTGTGAATTACAAAATGCGACCCCCTAAATATGGCTTGAACACCCTGAAGGAAGTCAGAAGTTAAAAATGGTTTAGTTTGTCTTTAATAGTTCATATATTAAATAACTCTACTTCTGCATATTACATGAGAAACACTTGAAGTGTGTTTTCAAATGGCAGTTCAGTGCACTGTAAAAATTATTTTTATCACATTTTTTCTTTTGTCAAATCAAATTAGATAATTAATGTGGTTCAGATAACATAATATTTTGAGTTTCTGTTGATTAAACCAATCACCTTCATTGTATTAGCTCAAGTTCAATGAACTCAAAATTTTAAGGCAACCAACTCACTTTTTTAAGTTAAACCAACAATTTTTTTTTTTACAGTGTAAACACAAAAGTTAAATTACAAATAACGGACATAATCTAACAAACAGGCTTCCTACTGTAACGCAGCGGGACTCAGGGTAGGATCCATTTGCAAGCTTTTATTAAAACAGAGTTCGTAGTCAAACAGGCAGTGGTAGAACAACAACAAACGGGTATGGCAGAGAGTAGGCAGAATCGTAGTCGAGGTACAGGCAATGGGTCAGGGCTGGCAGGTAACAATCGTAAGTCCAATAAACAATACACAGTCCAAGGGCAGGCAGCAGAGAATCTTAAACGAGGAACAGACAGGATCAGTAACGGGCAGGCAGACAGACAAGATAAATAACGCTCAGAAATGTAACAAGAGTTAACAAGACCTCGCAAAGAGTGTGAGGGTGTGAGTGGCTTAAATAGTCCAGATAATGAGCTGCAGCTGGGTGTGGTGAATAGTGATTGGTGGAGTGAGTGCAGGTGATTGCCAGGGAGGATTGTGGGAAATGTAGTCCGGGAATGACTGGGAACGTGACACCTACGGTCCTGGAAAAATCAGGGAAATTCACATGTGTGATAACCATTTCTCTGCTTTGTCCCTTGCAGGACTCTGTGAAAAGAGGAGACAAGGTGACGCTGCTCTCCAGTCCCAAAGAGGAGCTCTGGGAGGTGAAATCCAGCACGGGAGAGACCAAGCTCATCCCAGGTGTCTGTTTCCTGATCCCTCCGCCCGATTCAGCCGCCATCGACAAGGTGGATGGGTAAGAAAGCACCTGAGATGCTCCCAGTTCTCTCAGCTGCTTCTTTCTCTCCTTAACATATCTGTGTTTTTCTGTCTTGTATTCAGTCTGAGCAGGGATTTCTCTGATCTGAAGAGGACGAGGTCGGCTCTACTGACCCAGGCAAAGACGCCCATTGAAGTTGTGCAGTTCGTCAAACAAGGTCAAATTTATTTATATAGCGCTTTTCATAATACACACATCGTTTCAAAGCAGCTTTACAGAAAAGCATGATGCTGTTTATAATATTGGTCAGTAACATTTATAATATTACTAGGATATTAGCTGTTTATTAATACTTTAATACTACCCAATTAAAAAATCTGAGGTTTTGTTCAATTTATTACAATAATGTGAAGCAGCTTTATCAGCTATAGTGATCGATTATAAGGTTTTAGTGCAAAAAACATTAATCATATTAAATTTTAGTGGTAAATGTTATTTTTTGTCTCCCAACAGTCGCCGTGGCCACCGTTCCTGACAGCGCGAAGGCTGGCATTATTGACGGCCGTCTGGACCAGATCTCTTCAGATCTGCTGAAGTTAGAGAAAGACATGCAGAACCGAATGAGATCTCCTTTAGATCGCACCGCTCCCATCGGAGATCTGTCCGCCAGAATCAGAGACCACGAGGTGAGAATGGCAAATAAAACCACAAGAGTCTAAATGTGGTTATTTAGTTGGTCAAAATGTGTGAAACAAATGTAAATCTCTGTCTGTGGATAATATAGTTAGTATGAAGCATTGACAGTTGTTTGGTTTGATCGCTCTAGAGTTTTGTCGTGACTCTGAAGAATCTGG
Source organism: Ancherythroculter nigrocauda (assembly GCA_036281575.1). NCBI lineage: Eukaryota > Metazoa > Chordata > Actinopteri > Cypriniformes > Xenocyprididae > Ancherythroculter > Ancherythroculter nigrocauda. Next base: position 64,642,279 of record VTFQ01000001.1, on the reverse strand, counting down.
AGGCTGAGAAATCATCGGCTCAGAGGGACATGCAGCCCCTGATATCCCAGAAACCCCTGGGGCCCACCACGTCCTCACTGCCTCTGAAACTGAGCAAAGTCAACAACAAGATCGATGACATAACCGCCCTCTCTGATCTCTACAACAAGAAGTAAGAAACAATGCCTTTTGCAGTAAATCATTGAGATTGGCACAGCATTTGTTTTTTGAAAAAAAAAAAAAAAAAAAAAAAAAAACCTTGGGATAAACATGGGATCATTTCCTCAGGGCCACATCTTCCATGTACCTGGAGAAACAGATCAAGAAGGTAGACAACTTTCTGACAGCATTCGAGGATGATTTGGCTGCAGACACTGGCCTGTTGAACGAACCCAGTGCCATCCGCAGCCACTCCAGACAGCTGCAGGTAAACGCTCTTACACAAACACATGAACTTCATTCAAAAACATTAAATACTCTTATTCAAACATTTGAATGGTAGTGTATTATGATTATACTTAAAGTATTCTGATACCTTGCAATAGATTTGTGTGATGAACTGACCTAATTGGAAATTTAAAGGACACCTATAATGGCCCTTTCCACAAGATGTAATATAAGTCTCTGGTGTCTCCAGAATGTGTCTGTGAAGTTTCAGCTCAAAATTCCCCACAGATCATTTATTATAGCTTGTCAAATTTGCCCCATTTGGGTGTGAGCAAAAGCACACAAAAGCACAGTTTTTGTATGTGTCCCTTTAAATGCAAATGAGCTGCTGCTCCCAGCACACTTTCTAGAAGAGGGCGGAGCTTTAACAGCTCACACTTAAGTTGCTCAACAACAACAAAGCTGGAGAATCTCACGCAGCCAAATTGACGATAGTCAGTAACGGTGTTCAGCCTTACATTGTTCAAACCGGAGTCGACACTGATGGAGAGACTCAGGAAGAAGTTACAACTTTTAGAATGAAACTGGATGCTTCTGAATATTTAGTGGGTAAATTTATGTGATTTCTGTTATTCTTTTGGGCAAATCCACGTTGAATTGGCCCTCTTTTGTAAAGAGGTGTTAAATGACGGCATGGTAACAACACTTGACTACAACAACTCTTCCTCTTCTCTAAAGCAGCCCAACATGGCCTCACCCCCTTTGTTGCATGTTCCCGAGGGAAGGATTTATGTAAATTTTAGGGTTTGTGATGTCACCAACCCAGGAAGAAGCTTCTTGTAGTCCCTACCAGCCGTTTGTTGTAAGGGATTTCTGTAAAAGAAAACATCTCCCTTTGCGTTGAACTTTGCAGATGTTGTTTATGCTCAAACAGCAACATTACATACTAACTAAAATTAAAAAAGTGAAATCATAATCAAGGAACCCTTTCAGTCATTATTAGCTAAACATCTTCCTATTTAGATTTAATGTCAAAATGAAATGCAAATGGTTTGGATATGGTACAACTTTCAATTAAACCATCATTCACTCAAAACATTGGAATGATGTTCTTAATTGTTTTCTCCTTAGAGCATGAGTAAAGACGTTGCCTCCAAGAAAGATGACATTCAGCAGCTGAACCGTGAGTTGGAGGTCACATTGCAGGCATGCAGCTCCCTGCAGAAGAGCTTCCAGGAGTTCTGCCCTGATATACGCCACCAAGAGACCGAGGTCAAGCGCTTGAGGAATCGCTACTCCAACATCAACAGCCAGCTGCAGCAGAGGTCAGAGAGGCCTTCTTCACTATTGTATACTGTTTGTTTATTGTTTACTTGGGGCAAGTACAGTGCTTCAGATTGTGAACTGTATCCACAAACTTTTTACTCCAAAGGGCAACTCTGTTGCAAGAGGCCGTCAATAAGAACCAGGAATTTCACAGCGCCGTCCAATCGCTCACTGCTTTCCTCATCAATATGCCCAACAACAAGGTTCAGCCTGGTGAAAGTGTGTCGCAAGTCTATGCCAAGCAAAACTCTCAGATGGTCAGTATTAAATTTTACTGCCACAAGGTTTAAAATGGTTGATTTTGATTTTGCATCACCTTTAAATATCTCAGATACAGTGGATTTTGGGAATTTAGTGTAATACCTACCCAGTAAATTTGTTTTTGATTGCAGAGAGCAGTTGAAGACATCAAGAGAAAGCAGGATGATGTAAACCGAATCGTCAAACTTTCTTCTGAGCTGCAGAGTATTCTTAATGTGAGTTGGCCATCTTGAACATGATCATACAACTGCGCATTTCAAATGTCAGTAACATTAATGCAAATAGTCTGTTGTCTCCAGGAGTATGAGATGAATTCTTACAAATACCGCAGTGCATTGGGAAAACCAGAAATAAATTCAAAAAATCTTGAATGCATTACCCTGGCTGAAGCTGTGGAGAACAAGGTACTGTAGGCTGCTTTGCTTTAATGACCAGGATATACTTATTTTATATTATATTTTACGTACATTTCCAAATATCTTTATAATTGATTACTTTTTAGGAAAGGGATGTTGTGAACCTTTACTCTGAAGTATCAGCACAAAATAATCAACTCCTGAATCAAGTCATCTTGGCCAAGGACCTCATCAACAAGGTACAGAATATCTAAAGCTTCAACAATCATTTGAATAGATAATGAGTTAATGCTTCTTAAATGTTGTAAGAGTAATATTTGCAAACTGAATGGTAACTTAAATTTCTTGAGTGTAAAGCTACTGTGAACTTCTTTACTTAATCTGAATTAATCTTTATTTTGTATCCCATGTACAGAATGATGAAATTGTTACCCATGTGGTGGTAAAACAGCAAATGCAGCTGCAAAGTCAGCAGAGAGACATGGATGAAGTTGACGGCCTGAAGCGAGAGCTTTCTGAGGAAATATCTCGCCGCGCTCATGCTGAGACTGATCTAGCGACCTACAGGAAACGGATGATGTCCCTGAAGAGTCGGAGAGGTGTGGAGCGAGTGGAAGAAAAGGAAACTGTGCATTACTACCGTGATCCGAAGCTGGAAGCCGACTTGGAAACACTGAAGAGGAGGATAACCGAAGAGATAAATAAACGATCCGAAATGCGAACAGAAATTGAGATTGTCAACAAAAAAATTGTCACTCGTGAACATGAGATTATCGAAGTGAAGCCCAGGCTGGTGACAAAGGTGCTTACAGAAATTGAGCGTGATCCCAAACTGGATGTGGAAATGGCGAGAATCAGGGAGCTCATACTCAAACTAAGGGAGGAAATTCGAGTGCACGAGAGTGAAACAGTTCACATGAGAACAGAAGTTACTGTCCTGGAGAGCAAGAAGCCTGTGATAAAAGAGAAAGTGATCCTGAAGGAGGTTGTGAAGCTGGAAAAGGACCCAGAAATGCTGAAGGCTGTGATTAACTTCAAGAGCGTGATCTCGGATGAGGAAATCAGATGCAAGAACCTGAATGATCAAATATTCCAAATTAGGAGCCAGATCAATAACCTGGAGAGGATTATTCCAACCATACAACCAAAAACTGTCATCAAAGAGTTGAAGAGGGTGGAGCAGGATCCCGAACTCCTACAAGAGTCCAAGACACTTCGTGTAAGCCTGGAAGAACTGATCAGAGAAAACAGTATTTTGATAAAAGAGTTCTCCAGCCTTCAGCTCCGCTACAGCCAAGTGGAGACCATCAAACCAAAGCTAGAATTTAATGAGATCATTCATGAGATCTACAGAATCGACCCTGAGACGGAGGTGGAACTGAGACGACTGAGAAATGAACTTCTCGAAATAAGCAAACGTCGTACTAGCATTGAGAATCAGATAAACGTGATCATGGTGGATCTGAAGACTTTGCGCGCCGAAAAGCCCAAGATCGAACTGAAGGAGGTAACTCGAGAGGTGGTGAAAGAAGAGAGGAGCCCTGAGGTCGTCAAAGAACTTAAGAGGTTGAATGATCAACTTACCATTTTGCGGACCAACTTCGACTCGACTGTGAATCGGGTAACTCGTCTGCGCAAGGACAGGGATGAGTGGAAGACTGAAAGATCAAAGGTGGAGACCAAAGTGGTGACCAAAGAATTGATAAAGTATGAAAATGACCCTCTTATTGAAAAGGAAGCCGAACATCTCAGGAGGGAAGTACGTGACGAAGTTCAGCGCCGCCGAACAGTGGAGGAGAATGTGTTTGACCTTCAAAACAAGTACATTGTGCTGGAGAGACAGAAACCAGAGGAAAGGGTCGTGGTCCAAGAAATTGTGCGTCTCCAGACAGATCCTAGTCAGATTCTGGCTCATGAGAGGTTAGTCAAGACTTTGGAAGAGACCATCAAGACTCGTCGACAGCTGGAACTGGAGATGCAGCAGATGAGATCTCTAGTCCTGGAACTGGAGAAAAAACTGGAGCTTGTGGACCGGCAGAAGAAGATCCTGGTAGAGACAGAGCTGAGACAAATCAAGGCTAGAATCTATGAACTTGAGACTTGTCCAACGCCTGTTGAGGAAAAAATTGTTATTGAAGAGGTTTTGAAAGTTGAGAGAGACCCAATAATTGACAAACGAATCATTGATCTTCGCACTCACATGGACAACGAGGGTGCCAGCATTTCCCACCTGGAGAGAGATATTCGGAACCTCAAAATCAGGATAGAGTCCCTGACCAAAGAGAAATCTGTTGAGAGGATCATCCACAAAGAGGTAATCAGGGTTGAGAAGGATCAAACGGTGGAGGCAGAGAGAGAAAGTCTTAGATCCCAAGTCGCCCAGGTAAAGAATGCCAGGACCCTCAGAGACGAAGAACTTCTGCGGCTCAAGAACAAAATAACTCGAATTCAGACAACCAGAACAAATTTCTCTCAAGAAGAAACCACCTTGATTGCTTACAGGGATAAAATCAAGAAAGAGCAAAATGAACTTATCCAGGAGTTGAAAAGACTGGAGTCTCAGAAGCAGGAGATCACTATAACCTTCCAGCATCAATCCAAAATCTTGAGTGAGAGGAACCAAGTTAGCAGGCAAAAAAGCATCAAGCTGGAGTCTGAGATCCAGCGCCTGGAGAGAGAAATCCTGGAAGTGAAAGAGCTAATCAACCAACGGGAAATTACTATCATAGAGCTGCAGAAAGAATCAAAGGCGACACAACATTCAGAGACAAACACCAGAGAGACCAATGTCTCCACCAAAATCACCATTCTGGACCCAGAGACTGGCAAAGACATGTCACCCTACGACGCCTACGTTGAGGGTCTGATTGATCGCAATCAGTACATCCACCTCCAAGAGCTCGAGTGTAGTTGGGAGGAAATCACAACCAGCGGTCCTGAAGGTGAGACGATGCTTCTGCAGGATCGTAAGAGTGGAAAGCAGTACTCCGTCAAGACGGCTATGCAAAATGGAAGACTGACCCAGTACGACCTTCAGCGCTACAGAGAGAACAAAATGAGCATTTCAGAGTTTGCTCTTTTGGTTGCAGGGGAGAAGAAATCAACATCCTTCCCTCCTTTAAGTGCAACACAAACAACAACTGTTCAGACACTCGCACCAGCAAGCTCCAGCTACAACTCCTCCACTCTGACCCGCCGCTTGTCCTCCAGCACCAGCAACTTGAACTCACACTCTCAGCTGATCACCAGTGGAGATGAACTCTTCCCAATTTCTGGCATTCTAGACATAACCACAGAGAGCCGCATGTCCGTACGAAGTGCCCTAACACGCAAACTGATTGATCAAGACACAGCGATGAGGCTTCTGGAAGCTCAGGCTGCCACTGGAGGTATTGTTGACCTGAACAAGAAGGACAAGGTGTCCATTCACAAGGCGGCACAGCAAGGATTGATCGATTCAAGCCAGCTTCAGAAACTCCTCAGTGCCCAGAAGGCCTTTACTGGTTTTGAAGATCCCGTGTCCAAAGAGCGGATGTCAGTGGGAGAAGCTGGCCGCAGGGGATTTATCCCCAATGATAGTGCCATGTGGTTTATGGAGGCGCAGCTGCTGACCGGCGGATTGGTAGACCCGAACCGGGCAGGTCGGATTGGCTTGCAGAATGCTGTTGATGCAAAACTGATCGACGCATCCACGGCCAAGCAACTTCAGGATGAATCGAACTTTGTGAAGAATGTGACCGACCCCATCAAGAGGGAAAAGATCACATATAAGGAGGCGATGGCTCGATGCAAGAGGGACCATAGCACAGGGCTGCTCCTGCTCCCAGCTGCATCGTCCGACGTCGTAGATACTCCATCCTATTCCAGCTACAAGTTCTCCAAATAATAATAAAGACAACACACAACAATGATAACAGATTTAGGTGCTGCACAGCAAGGGACATTTGGTTCTAGGGTTTTTTTCCATACCCATATATAAGATAAAAGTTCTCTGGAGCCTTTTATGTCATGCTAAGGTGTTTATTTTTTCCTGTCTTTGTTCTTAACATGCTTTTTCAGTTACTTTTTATTTTCTGGTTCATCTTGATGAATGGGCTGAACTTCTTCTTGATCTTCATATATAATAAAAGATACTATTTCATATATACCCAAACTGACTTTGTCTGGAATGTCTATGTATTGTTTAAACTATTTGTGACTGGGAAATATGAATATCTACACAGTAAATTCGATCTCTGAATGATAGAGATAAATCTAGTTTACTTGATGTCGACACTCTACAGTGCAGTTCGTGAACCCCTGGGGGTTTGCGAGGGAACTGCAGTGAGTTTGTGAGTTTTAGCTAATTATCAATTAAATAAATATAAAATAATAATAAAAAATAAAATCAGAATACAACACTTGCAAAAAAGTTGATGTAGTTTAATTGTGTACCTGAACATCATACATCAGAATACTGTGAACATCCAAATGTTGTTAAATTATTAAAATATTACCTTCAAGTAAATATTTAGGCCAAAGGATTTTGGCTGACAAAACAGTTTGGGAATTGTAGAGCTGAACACAATTTTGCTTCATAACAAAAGATTACCTTCATAATGAAGGCCGAAACATTAAATAATTTCAACCAAGAAAATATCGAGAGGCATTAATTTCCATTCCACCCTAATAATAATAATAATATAAATTTATGAACTTAGACATAAGGACAACACATATACATACACATAAATATGTTTACCACCTGAAACTTTGTTAATATTGTGTATCTTGATTTTTTTTTTCATACAAATTGTATGACTTGGAAAAATATATAACTATTTGTATATATCAAGTATACAGAGAATGGGGTTTAAATATCACAGTACAGTTGCAGTCATATGCACATGATTCGCAAACAAATCAAAGCACTTTTATTCTGCATGTTTTAGCTCTCCACAGAATCCCTTCTGGTTACATATTGTGCAAAAACCAAATGTCTCAAAACAAAGAAATATTATCATCCATACACAAATCGACTACCCATGTTTAACATGTTAGCAAATCTGACACTAACACATGTTGCCCAACTATATGGATTCTGTCCATTAGTCTGCATCTGGATGGTCCATACAAGGTTGTAACAAAATGTTCAAGTTTCATATACAGTAAAGTCGATCTCTTCATATTGATCCTTTGCACTACTATTCAATCTAATTTATGCAAATACCTGCACTTCTGAATGCCTTATTTGTTGTTTTAAATCCCAGAACATCACTACCAACTCTCAATTTGAAAACACAGAAATCATATTAGTTCACAATGAAGTGAACACAGGGGTGATTTTAAGCGCAAGCTTTGGTTATGAGTGGATGTTTATTTAACTTTTTTTTTTAACCTTTAACTAATGACATCACCCAGGAAGTGACATCATCTTGGAGGAGAAACAGCAGCACAGGCATTGGTAAGTATTATGATTGAATTTAATGTACGTATACTGTGATGGTATTAGTTGGATAGTTGTTTGCTAACATTACATAAATCAGTTCAAATATTAACATTTCAAAAGATGGTTAAACTGAAAAATGAATGTAAGCGAATGATCAATGGCTAACTTTAGCTTGTTATGAACATCCTGCTGATTTTCTTGTTGGTTTGTTAATAATTCAAAATTGTAAATTAGTAACTTATAGAAGCAAACCAAACATTGTTATTGGTGTCAGGTTTCACCATTGACAGGACATTTTACCGTATTAACTATACAATAAAGTTAATATGCTGTTGATGAACAATTCAGTGATAAAGTGTGACAGGTTTGCATGATCAAACAATATTTCCCATTATTCTCTGCTGTAGCACATGAGCAATAAAACACACAGATCAAGCACCAGTTACACACATTATTTGTGCTTCATTTTATTGCATTAAATCACTAAAAACCTTCCTGTATTTGTCAATCAGTGAAAAAGAGAGAGAAAAAAAATCCCCAAAGCATTCATTATCATTTAAAATCAGAAGAAAGCCACAAATGTCATTATGATTTAGATTGTAAGTGAGCTGTAATTTCCTAGGAGGGTCAGAAGGCAGCACATTACAATGCTCTCTTAAATAATACCAAACATAAAACATTTGCTCTATCATAGAAAAATAAAGATGAACAGCTATATCATATGTTCAACGTTGGCACTTCAGAAAATCAAGATTGGTGCATCGCAGCAGCATAAACTCCAGCATAATACAGATGCTCGCGCATCAGACACCATGAATCTCACAAACCTCATGCCAAAAATCAGAAGAAATTAAATAGGCCTATTATATTTGCAGAAATGATTTTTTTAATTCATAAATAAATGTTAATTGGTCAGAAAATAATGTCACAATGTAAAAAATAGTAATGGTTGTCTTCATTTTCATGCAAAATATAATATCTTATGTCTTTCTTTTGATTTTTGGGGTGAAATTTGACCTGGATAAGTTTTCAGATACACAAGCATCAGAAAAAAATCTCATGAAATCTGTTCAGCTCACATTTCACCCAAATAAATGTATTTATTTATTTAGATTAGATTAGAAAAAAATTGCAATAACAATTTTTAAAATGTTAAAAAGTCCATTTTCTAAATGCGGAATGTAATTTCTTTTGTTTTTGGGGTGAAATGTGACCTGGACTTGTTTTTGTGAGATTCACTCAAAGTTACAATTCTTTAATAAAACAAAGGAACACATTAAGTTCAAGTTTAATGGCAGCCAGTCCGGATTGTGCTTTAAAAACAGCGTCATGTGGAGATGAGACGGGCCGCCCCTCTGTGCACTTGTGCTTGAACGGGCCCGTACTCCACACGCTCCCCGTCCACCGTCATCACGCCAGCCTCGCTCAGCGGCTCCAGCCTCAGCGCTCGCACTCGCCGGTACACCAGGTGCGGGCAGCCGCAGTCCAGGTGCGTCCCGCTCTGCATGGCCCGGAAGAGTCGCAGCAGGGTGGCCCGAGAGATTCCCGCCGTCACGTAGAACAGGTGGATCAGCCCGTCGTCGGCTCGGGCGTCCGGAGCCGCCATCAGTTCCTCGTTTAGGTGCGATTGGAACATGGCGAGCACCAGGACGAAATCCTGCTCCTCCACGACCGTCCAGTCTTGCGGGACTGGCTGGTCGAGCGGGACAAGCAGGTGGTCAAGCAGCTGGTTGTCGGCGGTAGAAGAGGAGTCTGTTTCCGGCTGGTCTCCGGCAGGCAGGAAGGCCAGTTTGCCCTGATAGATCCGTAAGGATGCCAGACGCACCAGCGTTCCCAGGAGGAAGCGCAGCTCTCCGATCTGACGGAACTGTTCGCTCTCGATGTCCACGTCGGCCACGAAGCCCCAGGCCAGAGAGAGGAAGGAGAAGAGACGAGCGCCGGACGACAGACGGATGGAGATCAGGTCAAGCCCTGAGATCAGACCCTTACACAGCAGAAAGCCACAGCTAGTCAAAAGGTCCTCACCCCACACCGGAGACTCACTACAGGCGACACACAGATCCAGTCACAACATTAATGTTCAATCATAGCAAAACACTATAATCAGAGGCCAGTGTTGTTTACTGGATAGAACCGTAAACTGCTCCAGGACCGAAAAATCAAACGTATACATTTACAAACAGCAAAATTAACCTATTAGTATAAAAAACATCCTCTATAAACATTATTTTTTGTATTACCTATATAGCCTACTGTTATAGTGTGTATTAATATTTTAAAATAACTTTTTTTTTATATTTTCAATTTGCATTTTAGTTTCAGTTTTAGTAGGCTAATTGTGTTGTTTTCTTCTTTTTAGCTTTAATTTGTTTTTATTTTAGTAATTTTAAGTAATTTTTTTTTTACGATTTTCATTCAATCGCAAAAACTCACAATTGTGAGATAAAAACTCACAATTATCTTTTAAATTGTTTTATTCCATACTATTGCTACTATTATAGTATTTACCCACATTAAAAATACTATAGAAAGTTATAGTAAATAGGCCTAGTGTTTTTGAACCATACTAAATGTATATATTATAGTATTTACAACACTTTGTTAATGAATGCTACAGCCTACTGTAGTATTAACTATAGTGAACTGATAAAACTGTAATAAATACTGTAGTATACTTTAGTTTTTACTACAGTAAACTGTAGTGTATCTTAGTATAATATACCATATAGTTGTAGAAAAATGAGTACAGTATTGGGTAAAGTAATTTGTTTATATTACTATATTACCACAGCAACCAATTACCACAACAAATTAATTCAAGTACTTTACCATAGAATGGTTCAAAAACACTATAGTATTTAATTATATATATATATATATATTCAAAATATTAGCCTAATAGTTTTAGTTAACAATAACAACATGGCTAGTATTTCATTTTGAACACAATCCAAAGTCCTAAGTTGTAAAAGTTCACCTGACAGCCGTCCTGAAAACCCTCTTGTTTACCTGAATGGGGAAAAACTCGAATCCCTAAAAATGTTTTAGATTCGTAAATCGGGCCAAAACTTAATCATAATGCAAAGCGCATTCAATAAAAAACAAACATGCGTCTGGCGGGACGACATCCGATTCGTCATATTGAGCGTTATGATTTCTCGCGCGCATTTCATTAATGTACGAGTTTCTATTTTTCTCTGCTTATAAATAACTGATGTTGTGATGAATAAACCGGAAAGTGGATTAACAAAGTTATTATTGACATAGCTGCAGTTCTGAGGTACTAATAAAAACATGTTCTCCGTTTAATTTTAAGTACAGTCTAATAATCACCAATAGGTGGCGCTTGTGCTTTAATAATAAAAGTCCAACGGCCAAACTCTATCGCGCGAATGGACACAGATCATTCTGAGGTAAATCTGCACCGGTGCTCAATCATTTCGCGTGTGAATCGTGTGCTGATGAAAGTCTGCGGTCTGCTTTATCTTCATGAATAGAAATGACTCCATTATATTAAGGTTTGTTTCCAGAAAGTGTATTTAACCTCTCGTCACCTGCTTTATTCACCTGAATTCAGCAAACATCAGCTCTTGGATGCAAGTCATTAGCGAATCATTAATGCTTTCATTTGTTTGTTCTCTCTCAGCAGAACCGAACTTTTATTCTTTTGTTGAAAGAAACGCTGAGTTTAAACCCGCAGAGATTCAGCTCTCACAAAGAAACACGCGGCTATGGCTAATGGCTGGAATAATGACTCTCGGTAATGACTGCTTGCATTGCAAACTTTAAATTGAGCAGCAGAACATTCTCCATCTGAACGAGCACGGTTCAGGAAGAATTTAATGGCGATTACTGAACTAAATGAAGTTCTGCATGAACACTGACCCTAGATCACAGTCTATCTGAGCTAACGTTATTCCAGTAACATTAAAGGGGATAAGCTGCATTGTTTAATAATGTTTCCTGGGGTGCACTTATAATGTTAGTATGATTTTTACATCAAAAATTGCCATAATTTAGAAATAAAAGTCATTTTTGCTATCCTGATTTTAGCCCTCTGATTTGAACTCTCTGTTTTAAGGGGCGTGTCTGCTGTTAGACTTCAGTGTAAACGCCCACTGCTGTGATTGGCTGACATCTTTCCATTTGAAATTAGTCAAGTATTACTCTCTCTTTTAGTGCGTTTTTACTATTACAGCTCTCAAGGTTAACTAATCGTGAAAAGTGTTGCATTACATTTAGATCTAAGGCATTATTTTTAGATCGTGGCATGAAAGGTTGCAGTGATGAACAGCCAATCACAGACATGTTGTTGAGCGCACGAAAGCAGTGATCTCACTGAAACTCAATTTCTGCACACTAAAGAAAGCTTTCATCAACAGTGTAAACGCGATGTAACTAAGAGATTCGTTGAATAAAACAGGAGTTTAGTCATGTGTCCAGAACTCAGTCTCTGATAAACTTACGCTGTTTGATTGACAGCTCTAGCGATTGTAAAGGGACCATTCTTTGATCGCTTTCTTTATATAGATAATTTAATCATCATATAATTTAATCACCGTTTAAATAATTAGATTCATCCTACTAAGAGAAACAACATGAAGTTGCTTGTTTAGTCACGGGTTTGATTTACTGACACATAGACAAAGAACGTCTGACTGTACATTAATCATTACATACAGTATCAGATCAGGCATTAGAATTAACACAGTTACACACATGTTGTTGCATTACTGTTAAGTCCATATCACACAAAAAATGACCCCTTTATTGGAATCTAGGTGAAACACCACCTCCGCAGAAGAAATCAATGCTTACTTCATCATTGAAATTTTAGCCCCTCCCACTGGTGTGTTAGTGAGATGAGGAGAGATGAGCGAAAAATAACATTACCTTTCAAAGGATCCTAATGCTCGGAATATGGTTATTTATTTTCAACAATGTGAATGTCTCATTTCACTGTTGATTCTTTGGTAAATCAATCGCATTTCAGTGCAGGCTTTGAAAACAGACTTTTGTGATATGGAGTTGACAGAAATGCAACAACATGTAAGTAACTGTTAATTCTAATGTCTGATATTAATGATTCATGTACAGTCAGATGTTCTTTATCTGTGTGTCAATAAATCAAACCAGTTACTAAACGGTTGTTTCTCTTAGTAGGATGAAAATAATCTGTTATTTAAACAGTGATTAAATCATATAAAGAAAGCGATCAAAGAACACTCCCTTTGCAGTTGCTGGAGCTGTCAATCAAACAGCAAAGGTTAATCAGTGGACACACGCCAAAACTCCCATTTTATTCAATGAATCTTCAATGAAGTTATAATGCGTTTACACTGTTAGTTATGATGAAAGCTTTTGTTATTGTGCAGAAATTGAGTTGCAATGATGAGATCACTGCTTTCATGTGCTCAATAACATGTCTGTGATTGGCTGTTCATCACTGCAACCTTTCATGCCACTATCTAAATATAATGCCATAGATCTAAATGTAATGCAACACTTTTCACGATTAGTTAACCTTGAGAGCTGTAATAGTAAAAATGCACTAAAAGAGAGAGTAATACTTGACTAATTTCAAATGGAAAGATGTCAGCCAATCACAGCAGTGGGCGTTTACACTGAAGTCTAACAGCAGACACGCCCCTTAAAACAGAGCGTTCAAACCAGAGGGCTAAAATCAGGATAGCAAAAATGACTTTTATTTCTAAATTATGACAATTTATGATGTAAAAAGCATACTAACATTATAAGTGCACCCCAGGAAACATTATAAAACAACGCAGTTCATGACCCCTTTAAGTTATCTGGTCTTTAATAATGTTATCGAAACGTTTGCAAAAAAATCATTATTTTTGAACCCTTTTTTCTGAAACGTTTTAGTTGGACGTTTAGTTGTCTAACATTTTTTAATGTTACTACTTCATATGCTGTCATATGCTGCTGTTTGTTTCAGAATGTACAGAGTGAATGTACTTCCATTTAAATAACGGGACTTTCTGAACATTCAGAAATAACCTAATCTATAAAACACTAATAATTTAATAACACTGTTACATGAAATCTACAGCAAATCTCAAAATGAATATGCATTTTTCATATTGTACATTATAATGCAGCATTTTTAATGGCTGGGTTTTTGTTTTATTTATACAAATATGTATAGAATTTTACCATTAGCCATAACTTATCTGCATTTAATATTAGATTTGAGATTGAACACAAAAGATAAATGTGGTTGGACCCTTCATATGTCAATCAGAGGGTCTCGAGGGCGGGTTTTGGCCTGCATCATGTGACTGAATGAATGGTCACAGTAGCTCTGAATGCTGCTCACCGCGTGTAGTGATGGACGGAAGCAGCCAGTGCGTTTCCCGAACCTCCGGGCAAGATTCCCAGAGGAGTCTGGATGGCCTTTTCCCAATCCTGCCTATCCATTAGACCGTTCACAACCTAAAACACACACACTTACATACATGAGCTGGATGGCCAACACACACGCACAGAGACGGACACACAAGCGTTCCCCACGCACCTCAAACAGCAGCCCGTCTCCAGACAGAATCACCAAAGCGTCCCACTGCGTCAGGTCGGCATTCCTCACCAGATCTCGAGCATGATTCGGATGCTCTGTATGGATCACAGATCACAGGATGCGATCACATTTCAATCCCAAGAGTCAGTTAATGCACTTCATGAGCAGATTCTCTCTGGTACATTAAACATGCCTATTAGATCTGACCAAGAAGTCCTGATACACCCGGACATCCAATACCATTCTTCCCAATGCAGTCTTATTCTACTACAATTGAGAAACTGTTGGTTTTTATTCATATTTTCTGTTTTCATTTTAATTTAAGTTAACGTTTTAGTAATTATGTTGTGTGTTTTTGCCATTTTTATTAGGTTTTTTTGTCTATATAGCTTTCATAAATTCAGTTTCAGTTAACATTTAGGCCTATTTTAAGTAATGAAGATATATTTTTAAAATGGTTTTAGTTGACTATAATAACCCTTTCTCACCAACGCTATGTCACGACCAATTCGTAAGTATTTTACGAGGTGGCTACTTCGTAGGAATTCGCATGAATTCATATGATTTGTCTAAACCCCAGTGACGGGTAGGTTTAGGGGCGGGGTTAGGGCTCGGTCATTCGTACGAAGTCATACGAATTGGGCAACTCATAAAATACGAATGATTTAGTAAAAAACGTATAAGTGAGCCACCTCGTAAAATACACTGTAAAAAAGAAGTGTTGGTTTAACTTAAAAAAGTAAGTTACCTGGTGATTGGTTTTAATCAACAGAAACTCAAAATAGTATGTTATCTGAACTAAATTAATTATCCAAGTTGAATTGACAAAAGAAAAAATGTGATAAATCATGAAAACAGTTTTTTACAGTGTACGTATGAATTGCCGTGAGTTTGGGTTGGTCTTAATGGTAATACTATGGTATTCTTTCATGTAAGCACTATTATTATTATTATTCAGTGCTCTATGTATAGAATCAGCTCAACTGTCTTTAATAATAATCCGAAATGTTTCTTGAGCATCAAATCATCATATTAGAATGATTTCTGAAGGACCATGTGACACTGAAGACTGGAGTAACGATTCTGAAAATTCAGCTTTGATCACAGGAATGAAATATATTTCAACATATATACACACAGAAAACAGTTATTTTTCCCCTCACTTTATGTATTTTCAATTATTACAAAATATTATGATATATTTAAAAATACAGTTTAGATAACATTTTAACATGCGACAAGGTATAAAGAAAATGGATCCGAATAAAAAATAGTAAAAGTTAAAAACGATCAAAATAAAATATACAATCAATTATCCCCAAGTAATAAAGCGCAATTAGTTAAAAAAAAAAAAAAACACATTCTGTGCTTGTGCCAACTAGTATGAGAAAATTAAACACTGAAAACAGTGTAATATTTAATAATATTTCAATAAATATATATATTTTTTTATTTGTTATGAATATCATTAGCTCTTATGACAAATTGCTTGTGATGTTCCTCATTTGTCAGTTGTTTTGGATTAAAGCATCTACTAAATGAAAAAATGTAAAGTATACAGTCAGATACAGCAGTTGATTTATGAGCTTAAGAAAATTGCATGATACTCCTATAAAAATATTACAGTGCAAGTAAGTCTGAAGTTTTAATGCTGTGTGTGTGAGAGAGAGTAACAGCATTGATGGAGTGTGTGTTTGTGTGTGTCAGGCAGAAGTGAAGATTCATAGTGACTGATTCAGCAGAAATGCCTAAAGCTGAGACTGCACTTCACACACACACACACACACTCATTGGCTCAGTGTGGATGTGGTGTGATGTGTTAATTGAGGGAGACACTTCACATCATAGTGACCCACATTACTGATCACACACATTCATGTTCAAACAGCAAACAGCTCTTAAAAATAAAGGTTCCAGAAGGGGGTTTTCACAATGAAGTCATATAAGGACCATTTTTGGTTCCTCAGAGAACCTTTCAGTCAACAGTTCTTAAAGGATTAGTTCACTTTCAAATTAAAATGTCCCGATAATTTACTCACCCGCATGTCATCCAAGATGTTCATGTCTTTCTTTCTTCAGTCAAAAAGAAATGAAGGTCTTTGAGGAAAACATTCCAGGATTTTTCTCCTTATAGTGGACTTCAATGGCCTCCAAACGGTTGAAGGTCAAAATTACAGTTTCAGTGCAGCTTCAAAGGGCTTTAAACGATAACAGACGAGGAATAAGGGTCTTATCTAGTGAAACGATCGCTCATTTTAAAAAAAAAAAATACAACTGTATATGCTTTATATAAACAGATGTTCACCTTGCACGTTCTTCCGCTTTCCGCATTCTTGAAATGCTTACGCTGTACGCCTTCACTATCCTACTTATGGATCGAACGCGGCACCAGTTAAGTTTTTTTCCGTAAGTAGAATAGGGAAGGTGTAGGACATACAGCGTAAGCTTTTTGAAGAATACGGAAAGCACGTGCACGGCGATCATTTGTGTTTATAAAGCATATACAGTTGTATTTATTTATAAAAAAGACAGATTGTTTCTCTAGATAAGACCCTTATTCCTCGTCTGGTATCGTTTAAAGTCCTTTGAAGCTGCACTGAAACTGTCATTTTGACCTTCAACTGTTTGGAGGCCATTGAAGTCCACTATATGGAGAAAAATCCTGGAATGTTTTCATCAAAAACCTTAATTTCTTTTCAACTGAAGAAAGAAAGACATGGACATCTTGGATGACATGGGGGTGAGTAGATTATCAGGAACATTTTATTTAAAAGTGGACTAATCCTTTAAGAACCATTTTTCTTGGTGTGATGAACTTAATCTAAAGTATCTTTTTTCAGTTTAGAATCTTGTGGAATGGAAAGATTCTATAGAGGTTAAAGGTTCTTCATGGAACCATTGATATCAATAAAGAACCTTTATTTTTAAGAAAAAGATTTCACTTGTATCTGAACATTTTAGCAGGTCTCTGCTGAATGTATTTATCCTCTTCCAGAGCTGATTAGTGTTACACAAGCATGGGTTTATCAGTGACTTGTTTCTGAAATGTGTTTACAGTCTAAAGCACCAGTGATGGTGATGAATATAGACACTGACAGATGGATGAATCTCATGAAGAAACAACCTGCTGTGATTTCAACATAAAATCAAAGAGAGAGAGAGAATTAAAAAGTTCGGTATTATTTTCATGGCATTTATTATCACTATATACGTTGGAACACAAACTGCACAGTGAGAGTGAATCATGCACAACACACACACTGAAAATTTGACTGATGGATGTATAAATAGATCCATCAGCATCAAGACACACACACACACAATCAGTGGCAGCATCACTCAGACAGCTGTCTTTCTCTCTCTCTGTCTGTCGGAGGTTATTCTGAGTTCACCGTGTGACAGTGAATCTCTCGTCAGTCCTGCTGCTGTCGAGTGTTTTTCACTCATATGTGACTAATAGCATGTTTTATGTATGAAGCTCCAAACTCTATATAGTGACACAATGATGAAAAAAACAACTTCAGCCCCAAAAACAGATCAATACTGCCACAGTTTCAGGACAAATATGCTGAAATCTGCTTAAAAGGATTAGTTCACTTTCAAATTAAATTTCCTGATAATTTACTCGCCTCCATGCCATCCAAGATGTTCATGTCTTTCTTTCTTCAGTCAAAAAGAAATTAAGGTTTTTGATTAAACATTCCAGGATTTTTCTCCATATAATGGACTTCAATGGCCTCCAAATGGTTGAAGGTCAAAATTACAGTTTCAGTGCAGCTTCAAAACATTCTACACGATCCCAGACAAGGAATAAGGGTCTTATCTAGAGAAACCATTGCTCATTTTCTAAAAAATATTAAAAATTATATATGTTTTCACCATAAATGCTCATCTTGAACTAGCTCTCCTCTTCTTCTTCTTCTCTATTTGAATTCCAGCAGTGTAGACACTGCTAAGTGTATTACTGCCCTCCTCAGGTCAAAGTTTGAACTAATTGTTATTTAGCATATTGTATATGACAATTTAGTTCAAACTTTGACCTGAGGAGGGCAGTAATACACTTAGTGTGGTATCTGGTATCGTTTAAAGCTGCACCGAAACTGCAATTTTGACCTTCAACCATTTGGGCTCCATTGAAGTCCACTATAAGGAGAAAATCCTGGAATGTTTTCATCAAAAACCTTAATTTCTTTTCAACTGAAGAAAGAAAGACATGAACATCTTGGATGACATGGGGGTGAGTAAATTATCAGGAAATGTTTATTTGAAAGTGAACTAATCCTTTAATGAGGTTTGATACCGACATCGACAGAACCAGAATTTAGAGATGGTTCACCCAAAAATGATCATTCCCTAATCATTTACTCAAATCATTGACTTTTTTTTTTTTTTTTTTGGATAGTAAAAAAGATGATATTTTGAAGAATTTTGGGAACCAAACAACATTGGACCCCATTGACTTTCATTGTATGGACACCCAGTTTTAGGTCAAGTCAGACTGTTTGGAAAACATGAGGATGAGCTGAAACACCCCGCTTGCTGCCGCAGCAGATCATCTAATGCAATTCATCTAATGAATCCTCAATCTCTTCAGAGCTTCTGAGAAATCCCCTCACACTCATATGCTTGTGTGTGTGTGTGTGTGTATGTGAGACACACCTGTGATGACAAGCTTGTGTGGTATATCAGCCTCAGTGAGCATCCGCTGAACGTGGCCGTTATAGAGAGCCATCGCTTGGCCCCGCCCACTCTGAGGATTGACCAATACCATCACGCCACACGGGCGGCGGACCTCAGAGAACAACACACCTGAGAGAGAGAGAGATGTGAAGGGTCTGACAAACACATTTACATGCAGAATAAAAAAATAGAAAAAAATCACTGATCGTTCTTGAATTCAAGAATCACTCCTGAATCAGTGTAAAATTAAAAAAATTAAAAATTAAATAATTTTTAAAATAAATAAAAACTAAATTAAAACATCAAATATTAAATAAAAAACAATTATAAAATAAAAATAAAATAATATAAATTATAAAATAAATAAAAAATAATTTTAACCATAGCAAATATTAATAAAATAAAAATACAACACAATGAAATCATAGCAACCTATGTAATAATAAATAAGAAAAAAAATGTAATCATAGCAAATATAAAATACAACAATAAAATTCAACACAATATAATAAAACCGTAGTAGCATTTCACCTTCTCATGGCTGTAAATAACAAATGTGGTGCCAAAAGTTTAACCTGTTTAGTGTTTGCTATTTTAATGGAAACATTATGAAATATTGGTGAACAGACAGATATTAATGGCTCCAGGAAATGACTGAACTGTGTGTGCACAAAATAAACATGTAAAAGACATATTTAACTGCACTTAAACGGTTTTGTTCTTTATATTTGAGTCTGAGATGAATATCCCTCATATTGTCATCATCAGTTTGAACTGTAGAGGAAAAATAATGCAGGCATCTTATGGTAAATTGAATTATTTGATTTAATTACATTTTTAAAATGCATTTATTTATTTATTTATATTACTATTTTATACTAATGCAATAAGCCAAGCATTCAGTTTTCTCTGCTAATCTTCCTCTCGGTCTGGTTCGAGATCAGTGTGGCAGGAAGTTTTAATTCAGTGTTGAAAAACATTATTTTAATTCTCTTTAAGAGGTTTCATGTTTGACAAACATCATAAAGAGAAAAGCGCCGTGGCCTCCGGCAGGATCGCACCGCTAACAGGCGGCAGCGCCAGCTAAAAACTCACAAAAGACACACAAACAGATGCAGGTTTGTATTCAGTGTGAGGCATTACTCTAACAGCTTTTGTTCACGTTACAGGAGCATTCGCTCTGGGTTTCTCCTGAGACCGCCGCACACACCATCCGGTTCAGCTAGACGGACTTGTTTCCCGGGGACCGGTTTACACGCGGGACAGGCTGACGGGTGACAGGTGAGACCTTCAGTGAATACAGACACACAGACGCTCAGGAGCAACGGTTCGACAGCAGCAGGTTTGATGGAGCTATTTTAGGAGGAAGAAACACAGAGAGACGACAAACCCTCAGAAAGAAAGACATTAACTGTCACAAAAGGGTTCAGTGTCTCAAACAGGTTGTGGCTCTTTAGTTTTACCGAAGCACAAATGATTCATGATCAGGTTTGGTTGCCGCTCATCTACCGGGTTAAAGGAATATGTGAGGCATTTCATATCAGTTTGAGTTGATTTATTCATACTAGCGCTGCCTCTGTAATTCATCCAGTCAGTGACAATAAAGCAATTTCATTTAATTTAAAACCTACATTAATAGAATTAAACTCATTTGTTAATGGAAACATCTTTGATTCTAATGTTTTTCTTGTCAACTATGAAAAAAGACATTGCATTTGTAAAAAATCTTTTAAAAACAAAATAAATTCATTAATTAAATAATAAAATAAATACAAACATTTAATAATATTATATAATGCATATTGTTATTGCCAAAAAGGATGCACTGATATGAAAATTTTGGCTGATACTGATAACCGATAATTCTTTACTTTTACCGATAACCGATATATTGGCCGATAAATCTGAATCCAAATTTTTATATCATTTTTGAGAGCCTGATTACAAAAACAAAAGTGTCATCATTAAAAGCAGTCTCCCAAGCACACAATTATATGTTCTCATTATAATTTTATGTAGACTATATGACAGATTTTCGCTGTACTCAACTGTATTTTCCTTTTTTAAGTGATTTCAATCATTTTTTAAGCAGTTCAAAACCATCATGGTGAACAGTGCACATCTGAAGCGTCTCAGATGAAGGAAATAATCCGTTATTTATCGGCTTTAATATATCAGCCAAATTTTCTTATTGGGCCGATAATGATAACATTAAAACCAACATATATCGGCCGATACTGATATGGTGGCCAATATATTGTGCATCCCTAAAAATAATACGACATTTAATCATCTAAAAAAACAATAAAGACTGTTTTATAATGACAATGAGAAAAAAAAAATCCTATAAAAATAAAATAAATATTATTGTAAGTTGTCATTGGCAATAATAATACATTTAATCATCTATAAAAAATAAAAAGTCCTCAAAGTCTTCTTAAAAATAATTTTAAAAAATCCTATAAAAATAAAATAAATATTATTGTAAGTTGTCAGTTGCAATAATAATACCTATAAAAATAAGATCCTCAAAGTATTCTAATAAAAAAAAAAATCCTGTAAATACTAAAATAAATATTATTGTAAGATGTCATTGGCAATAATAATACATTTAATCATCTATAAAAAGCTATATAAAAGTTTTATAAAGACAATAAGAGTGATTTGACCACATCAAGGGTGTTTTAACACTTAAAACTGTGGTAAAATCACTATAATGCATGACTTATTGCATTAGTATAAAATAATAAAAAAACAATAAAAAAATAATGTGAATTTAATAATTAAAAACAAAAAATAAATAAATATAAAAACTTAAAATAAAATATTTATTATATTGTACAATGGGATTGACAATAATACATTTATTAATCCATTAAAATACTAAAAATCAGATTTTAGAGTGATTTTACCACATAAACATTCTGCTTCATATAACTGTGGTAAAATCACTATAACGCCTGACTTCTTGCATTAGTAAACAATCTCAGCCACTTCCTCTGGACTGAAATCTTGCAGCAGCAGGAGGTTCTTGCATCCGAACTGTAATTCATCCGTAACCCAGAATCCTCCGGGGCAAAGGGCTGTAATGAGCTCCTGCGGGTCAGAGCACACACACGGATCAATGCCACCTTTCAGCCTCGTGCCAGCGGGAAGAAACCTGACGAACAACAGCGCTCTGTCACAGGAGACGCAGAAAACACATATGCTGACGCCCATCCATTCAGAGAGCCACGAACACCCGCTGCGCTCGTTCATATCGGTCCGTGATTAAAATTCACTCAGCACCTTCACACACTTAATTAGCACTCGAGTCTCTGACTGAAACCTCAAGGCCTGAAATGAAATAACCTGGAGTGACATTCACCTTTATACAAGAAACATGATGATAACGGCTCCTTTCCGAACGCTAGCGAGATGCCTACATAGTCACATTCTCATTCATAAACATTAATAATGATGACATCACAAGCATGAGCTCATTAACATATAACCATGACTATTCTGGAGGTTAAATGTGATTTATCGGTGGGCTTTGCTACAGATATGAACTGTCTGGAGTCTTGAGTAAAGTTTTAAAGTTTAAACTGAAGTAATGGTTTTCCATCCAAAACCAAAGAACAAAAAAAGAACATGTCTCCGATTCTACAAATAGGCTTCTATTTTTACTGCTAGAGAAAGAGAGAGAGAGAGATGTGTGTGTGTGTGTGTTTCATTTCTCATGCTGGTAAAGCTCTCAAAATCACAGCTGCTGAACTGTGAACATATGGTGAGATACGGAAGTGTGTGTGTGTGTGTGTTTACACACCTCTGTTGTTGTGATGTGTAAAGTGTGTCAGTAGAAACACCTCAAACTATCCAAACACAAGACCACAAGCATTCAAAAACTTCTCTATGAATCTCGCTAAACCTGTTAGGAATGCGTCCAGGTCATATTTCACCACAACCCCTATATGGGCCATTCTTCAGAATTGGTGCAAACTGCTGTCCCACAACCAGAAAACACATTTAAAAAGCATTCAAAAGTATTTAAATTGTAGATGTTTACTCAGATCCTTCTATTATCTATTGAATCCCACAATAATATTTAAAATATTAGTAAGTTTAATGTATATAAAATCATAATTTATTGGATACTTTCAATTGACCCTTTTGCCGGGAGTTTGATTGACAAGCGATCTAACCAATCATAACACCGAATCTGCCATTTTGTCAGACAAAGCAGTCAGGAGTTACAAGATTAACCTCAGTGGACTTGAACTTAAAAAATGGTGTGTATTGACGTCTTTCTGCGTTTGAAACAACATTCCTTCTGATGTTCATTCATGTTTATTTGATGCTATAAATGGACTTGTAGTAAGAGATGATCGGTTCACAAGCCGCTACAGTGATCTGTCACAACACATTAAAGAGCCACAAAACGGTTTTTATCATTCAAATTTCTTAAAAAAATACACAGTTTGAAATCTGGGACTTTGTTTAATATCATAAGTAACCTGTTCTGTCTTGTCTGTATTTTTCACTCTGTGTGGCGTGACAGCGCCATGGCTTGTCGGACAAAGCAACAGTAACTAAGGGGGGCGGGTCTTTGAGAAGGGTCAATTGGGCGGTGACTGTCCCGAACCCTAACCCCTAAATTTCAACTTGTGAAAATGATTTTGAAATAATTTTTGCAACTTTTTCCATTGTTGATTTTAAAATATATATTTTAGATTTTTTTTTTTAAAGTGAAGTTATAAAATATATTTTATTTTCATGTCACTACCGAAACAGTGTATGTTTTAGTCCATTGGCTGAGACCAATTGGCCATATTCCTGTCCCTCTCTCTCATAGCCTCTCTTTCATAGTAGATAGGTATCTTCATTTTGAGTTAAATATGTTCAAAAGTCTCAAAATCTGTCTTTTTTTACGGAACGTCACTACCAAACACTTTTTTCTGCAATTGAGCAAACTTTTTTGGGTGTTATTCATAAAATGTAGTTTTGTGTGTGTACAACTGTTCTGAACTGTGCTAGCTAACCATGTGTTGATTATCATCTTTGAGTTAGGCTCAAAAGTCTCTAAAATTGTCACTACCGAAACATGCCATCATTGTTTTGGTAGTGACAAAAGGGAACAATCATTTATTTGGGGGAAATAAACTCAATTTTGGTACAATTATGCAAATTCTTAGTGTTTTAATTTGTTTTGTTTTAGTTAATTAAAATTCTGTATTGTGATGTTCGCTATCAACACATTACTGTCACTACTGAAAATGTGCAGTCATGACCGAAACAATATACTTTATTTTCGAAACGTTTTGTTGAAAATAAAGTATATTGAATTATCAACTAAGATGTTATGATAGTGTTTGGTTCAATGTTTATTCAAACTAATGAATCCTTCACTTTGAAATCAGTATGATAAACTTTATACCTTTTACAAAGAAAGATTAGATTCAAAATACAACAAATCTCAGAAATTACACTTGAAATATTGTTAAAATTGTAATTATTGATTTACCTGTGAAAACTTTTTTTTAAAAATAGCAAAAAAAAATAAATATATATATATAGGTAAGGTAGATGCAAACTAAATCTTAATAGGTCAATGTAATCTTTCTTATTAAATTATTTATCATTGTGTTTCGATAGTGACATATTTGGGGAGAGAAAAAATATTCCAAAACTTTCAGAAAATACAAGGATTAACTGCACAATTACTACCTTGGATATTATACAATTTGCATACAAACAAAATTTGTAAAGTTTTCGAAGCAATTCTGTAGAATGGCCCATATATAATCTATGTTTTTAGTCATACTGTGAATGCAGCTCCGTTCACTGTATATGTAGCATGTTCTTACGTGTCCTTGTGTGATGAATTTCTTTTTGTGTCTGATTGACCACTGCATGCCGATCATTCATTCATCATTCAATGGCTTAAATGACTTTCTTTGGAGAGAACGAGCACCAGAGTTATAGAAAAATGAAGCAAGAAAGCCATTCTTTGTGTTTAAGTCGTGCTGACCTTGTTGTAGGAGATGGAGTTGGTAAAATATCCATCATCCAGCTACATCTGAAAACTCCTGAAAACACATTCATCATGAAATACTGCCTTCTGAGAACTGCAAAATGCAGGAGAGCTTAAACGCTGCTGAGTGTTAGAGATTTCAGCACATCATTATCACTGTGATGCTTGACTGACACTGATAATTAAAGCCTCAGGACCAGAGACATAGAGACCTCAGCTCATTAATCAAATCAATATTTAAATATTAATTATGTTGGATATAATTAAGCAATCTTGTGGAATAGATGCATGTGATGTTTGTGTAAGTTTATGTGTGTGTGTTTAATACATCATTATAAAACGGATAGTTCCGGCCCTTGATTCTGATTGGTTGAGCCGTGTTCGAAGCCGTTGTAAAATTCCTGAAAACATACAGCTGACCGCATTATCACTGCGCCACTAAATGTGTATGTTGCTGCGTCTGTCTTAGTCTGTCGAGTGACAGAATGTATTACCTGCATTCAGATTTAGCATTTTCCTTCAAAAAAATCCGTTTGAATGTCCGCTGCGATCTTGTCCTTTTAACAGTTAATGGGTTTTCCCGTGCCCTGCTGACACTGACAGCGCTAGTCAAAGCATTTGCGTCTTGTTCCGTGTTCACAACAAGTTTCAATATAAAAGTCTTTGCGACTGAGTGACTCGCTCATAAAGACAATCTTTGCCGCCATCTAATGGCGTAATAATGTAACTTCTGTTGCTGTTCATGGTCAGGGACTATTTTTTTTCTGGTGGAAGGAAGGCTTTTAGTGAAAGTTTACTTCATGAATGTTGCATTGATACATATTTTTTGGCTTTAATATTTGTATTGTGTGGTAACTGTTTTATAAAAGCAATAAGCACTGTGAAGCTGTGGTTTAAAGTGAATTTATAACAGCTAAGGGGGGTTTAGGCACTCCGCTCCACATTGAGCCTAACAACGCCCCTTAGCTGTTATAAATTCACTGTAAACCATGGCTTCACAGGCCTTATTGCTTTATTAAGCTGCATCAAATCAATGTGTCAGCAAAAATAAGCACCATAAAAACACTAAAAATAGCTCTTATGACTCATTGTACTCTAAAATAAAATAAAATTTAATTAAACAATGTAAATAAAATAAAATAAAATAATTTTAAATAGAAAATATAAATAATTTAATAAACACTTTTAAAAAATAAACAAAACAATAATAATGATTCACTGACAGTCACAATACACACACACACAGCAGATCCTTTAAGGCCTGTAAGTTGTGAGGTGGAGCCTCCATGGATCAGACTTGTTTGTTCAGCACATCCCACAGATGCTCAAATGGATTGAGATCTGGGGAATTTGGAGGCCAAGTCAACACCTCAAACTCATTGTTGTGCTCCTCAAACCATTCCTGAACCATTTTTGCTTTGTGGCAGGAGCATTATCCTGCTGAAAGAGGCCACAGCCACCAGCCTTGGCCGCCCATGACCCTGTCTCTGGTTCACCACTGTTCCTTCCTTGGAGCACTTTTGATAGATACTGACCACTGCAGACCGGAAACACCCCACAAGAGCTGCAGTTTTGGAGATGATCTGACCGTCGTCTAGCCATCACAATTTGGCCCTTGTCAAACTTGCTCAAATCCTTATGCTTGCCCATTTTTCCTGCTTCTAACACATCAACTTTAAGGGAGAAATGTTCACTTGCTGCCTAATATATCCACCCACAAACAGGTGCCGTGATGAAGGGATCATCAGTGTTGTTCACTTCACCTGTCTGTGCTGAATGCCTGATCGGTGTGTGTGTGTGTGTGTATATATATGTATATATATGTTCAGTCAAGAGTGATTTCTTCGTCTTTTGTCTTTTGATTAACATTAAAAACAGAGAGCAGGAATACTGCTGTCCCTTTAAGACATAATTCAAAGATCCAGTACACTGATACTGACACACATGCGCTGTCTCGTTTTTCTCTTAAGACATAACCTACTATGTTTGTTAGGATACTCGCTAAGATGGGCATGTTGACATAATTTTTGTGTGAATTTGTCCATTTAGGTGCAAGACTTTGCGCGAGAGTATTTGCGCTGTGACGCTTCTCTCCATGAACGCTCTTCGGATGAGGGCACATAAAAAATCTCCTCCTTTCGCATCTTACGGATGAATGTTTAAATGGTCAAGGTTTAAATGAGTTTAGTTTCAACACAGATAGCAACGTGAGATGTTCAGGTCTCACCTGCTCTCATGCACTATCAACACCCGGGTGATGATGGTGTAAATGACTGGTCATAGAGTTTTCGGCACATCATTGAACATTTGTTTACAACGAGTGACTGTTTTGTCCATGTTCTTTTGATCATTGCTGTTGTAACGTATGGGAAACCAGAATGCACATCCATCGACTGAAACATACATTAGCCGAATCCGTCTGTCTGTTTTGCACGTTGTTTTCAACAAACCATATTATAGATTCGTCGTCAGATTTGGGATGCAAGCGCGCGAACCGTGAGTGGAGAACCGAACGGTTCCATCCCTAACAGCAACTTTATCCTGAATGTGTGTGAAAACAACGTGAATGTACTGAAATGTGTCTGTGCATAAATACAATGTGCGATCAGTGCGTCTACAGCGCGCTCATACATGATTTGTTTGCCTCATTATAATGTCACCACATTCGTCTTTACTTTGATTGCAATCCTCATCCATCAAAACTTTCATAGCAAGAAGCTCGTTAGCTTTATCCAGCCGAGAAACATAGTTTTCATATCATCTGGCCATACAGCGGTGGGATGTTTCGACATTCCGTTCAGACAGGAACAGCACATGGCGGGAGGGCTTGTGATCTTCAGATACAATGACAGAATATGACAGAGAGTTAGTGTTTTAAAGCGAAACAGACACTGGAATAAATAACTCTGATGACTCTGTCATCTCTGATATAATCGGCATGGACTTTAAGATCATCTAACTGATCATCTAACTGAGCATCTAATTACGTTATGACGCAATTTCACATGCTTCCATAATTTTTTTGCATTAAATATGTGTTAAATTATTTTAACGCGTTAAGGATTTTGAATTAATCGCATGCGTTAACGCGTTAACGTTGACAGCCCTAATATATATATATTTCTTCTGTTAGAGTGATTTTACCACATTTTAACAGGTTTTAAACACTCACTACTGTATATCACATATAAAAATATTCCTCCTGCATTACAGCTGTAGAGTGGTGGAATGTGTTCTGGCCAAGGGGCTCATGGGTATCTGATCAGAAGCGGACTGACAGCATCATGCCAAACAGCCAAAAAGTCAAGGGGTCAAGGGGCACAGAGATGAAACACTAGAGGACCCTTCAGGCTTTCACAGAAGATATAGATCCACACACACACAAAGTGCATGTGTGCCAAGGGAATACCATGAGAGTCAGGCTTCAGTATTCAGTATGTCTCTCTCTTTCTTGCTACAGAAACTGCATCTAATTCAGCGTATGTTCAGCGCTAATGAAAACGCTAATGATTTTGACAGAGGATCGGACCTTAACGATATGGCAATTCAGATCCTCCTCCTCTCCCAGGGGGATCGATCCCTCGAGGAGCAGACACAGAGTTTTTTAGATCTTGCTCATTTGGTCCATTACCCCGACAACAGCTTCTGCATATGTTTTTCCGGGCAGGTTTTATTACACAGACAAAAGAGATGGTCCTCAAGGGACATTTTGAGAATATGTGGAGTGGATACTATTTCAATGTAGATCCCCCTTCACCAACGGTGAGAGCAAGGAGGATCTAAATCCACCAGCATCTGCAGTCCACCCAGCCCTTTGCTGAACCCACCATGGATCAAGAGCCTGAGCCCACCGCAGACACTGAGCCACAGCCTGAAGACATGTCCGTCCTTGAGTCAATGCACACTGCTAAGTCTGACCAGGTGTATGAGCCAGTTCCAGTGTCCTTCCCAGTGGGATTTTTAGTAGAGCTGGATGATGAAGAGTGGTCACCTACCCATCCTCCAGCCTTGGAAATCTGTATTCCCAACCCTGGATTAATGAACTCCGAGTTCCTCCTGTTCCCAAGCCCTTCCTCCTTCGCTGGTTCTGTTCGGCCTCCAGTTGTCTTGGCCTCCATTGGTCCCACCCAGCTTCCAAATCTCCTTGTCTCCACTGGTCCCGCTCAGCTTTCAGTTCTCCTCATGTCCGCCATCCCACCCAGCTTCCAAATCTCCTTGTCTCCACTGGTCCCGCTCAGCTTTCAGTTCTCCTCATGTCCGCCATCCCACCCAGCTTCCAAGTCTCCTTGTCTCTGTAGGTTCCGTCCAGCATCCAAATCTCCTCATCATCGCTGGTTTTGCCTGGCTCCAAGGCTGCATCTGAAAACTGAAAAATGCTGCCCTCAGGGGACAAATTTCAAGGTAGGAAGGCATCAAGGCACATCCGAACCCATTATTAGCTTCACTTCATGTCTCCTAAGATACCTTCATCTGATCGATTTTTGAAGGCAACATAGATGTATCCTTCGCTGCCTTTGATATCCCACAATCCTGTGCATTCTATTCTATGACAGTTGAGCTAGAAAAATAAAGATGGTGTCCGGAAGTTGCATTTACTGCTCAGTTTGTGTGTAAATGTACGTTTTTGACCACAGTTTTCCATTTTTGATGTAATTTCTAGCAAGAAATTACTACTGTAGTAATTAAATATTTGTTTAGTTCTCACCAAAGCTCACACTATTTTGCTGTAGATCATTAAACTGTTATGGTGCCTCGGACGTCTGTCAGACAAGTCATTACCTGATTAGGCAGCGAAGCAACAAGTCAGCTGCCTAGGTTTTCGGATGCAGCCAACGTGTCCTTCATCGCCCGTCTCCTTCCTCACCCAACACCAAATAACTTTTATTACTGATGGACCTTCCAACCTCCCACTCCAGTTCCTTGGCCCTATCTTTACTGGCTTCCTTCAGCCCCTCGGCTCTTCCTTCAGTGGCTCTGCCCAGTTGCTCGGATCCACCTTTGGCTTCCAGGTTGTCAACTCCACCTTGGTGTGAGAATCCCCTGGCTCTGCCTCGGGCCTCAAAGCCCATTACTCCACCATGGTCCATCGACCAGTCGGCTCCTCACTTCCTCTGCTCCATCTGGGACCGTCATCCTTCTGGCTCCACCAGGCTCCCTCATTCTTCCGGCTCTGCCTTAGTTAGTCATTGCTCTGCCTCCGCCCCAGACGTCCGGACCTCTGGCTGTACCTCGTCACCCCACCTCTTTAACTTCTTCCCAGTCCTCACTTCCACTGGCTCCGCCTCAGTCCTCTGGCACCCTGACTCCACCTTGGCCGCTCATCACCGTGGCTCTGCCTTGGCCTCCTTGTACTCCGATGTTGCTCGGTCTTTCCTTCCTTCGGACTCTGCCTGGGTCTCCACCTCTCCCAGCTTCACCTCTGTTGGTCAGTTCATGACTCCACCATGGCTTCTCCCTCCAACGGTTCCACCGTGGGTCATCCTCCTCCTAGCCTTGATCAGGGTTGTCCCATGGTCTCTTCCTCCACCTACTCCCCCATGGATTCTTCCTCCAGCACCCCCATGGACCTATATTTTTGTATAGCCCTCCTTCCCACCCCCAGAGTTTTTGCAACCCTCCCTCCAGTCATTCTTTGTCTGTTCTCGTGGCTGTATAGACCTTATGTGCCAGAGAAACAAGCATGCAGCCAAAGTTATCATGAGCATTGTAATGTTTGAAGCTGATGTCATAACAAATGTCAAGGAAGATTTTAAAACGAGCGGTTCATTCATAAATCCTTAAGAACTGTGGGAATACAAACCGGAAGACAGAACACAATGATCACAGTGCTGAAAATGGGTGGGACTACATAAGGTCTATAGTTTGGTTGTATTTCTCCTGCGTGCTTCTGTTTTCCTGTGCTCTAGTGTATTTGTTGTTTTGTTTAAGTTGTTAATAAAAGTGACTGCTGCGATTAGATCCTGCCTCCACTCTTCCTTGTTGACAGTTATTAGGTGCCTTAAAGCATCTGTCAAAGGTCTGATGTCAGTAACTTTGACGAATCATTTTTTTTATCCTCAAAGGTGTTCGCTGTATCAATCCAGTACCTCATAAACACAACTGTTTCCACACAGATGGATAAAAAAAAAAAAAAAATCCAGGAAGTTGCATAAAATCATCCATTCAGATTAGAGATCAGCAGATCATATTTCCAGTTTAGTGTGCAATATGGATCAGACAGTTAGTGAACATACTGTGGGTGGAGGATGGAAAATGGATCACAAAGAACTAAATATTGATTGTTTTTGGTGCAAAAACATAAGTGGACCTAAAATTATTAAATAATGTCCAATATGACCTCTTTGAAATGATCCAATACTCCCATCCACTGAATACTGTAAACTTCTAGTACACCAATACAGAAAACAGCACAACCCA
Organism: Ancherythroculter nigrocauda; assembly: GCA_036281575.1. Lineage (NCBI taxonomy): Eukaryota > Metazoa > Chordata > Actinopteri > Cypriniformes > Xenocyprididae > Ancherythroculter > Ancherythroculter nigrocauda. Next base: position 64,610,894 of record VTFQ01000001.1, on the reverse strand, counting down.
AACCCTCCCTCTATGAAAATAGATCTAAATACTGTTTACACTGTCTTCATCTTTTTTGCTTTAAGCATCAAGAAAGATTCTCATAAGAGTGTCTCGGGGCATCTCAGCTTTCATAAAGAAGAATGAATCACGTTTCACTGTTATTTTCTGGTTCATAATACAGAGCTGGACATCTTCACATGTGACAGTTCTGTGCCACACATGAGATATGCTCATTTAAAATACATGTATTCTGATAAATAGTGTATTATCATCTGCTCAGGATCACACATGCTGAAACAAGCTCATCAATTAAACATATGAATGCAGAGTGACTGAGCCAGTGAGTAGTAATGCTATGCTGTGCCCGCAGCAGACATACACTGAACCTGCCACTATCTAAGAGCTTCAAACTGATGAGTGTCCTTAACTCTGGATATTCAGATAGCCTCTAATGTGTCAGCTTAATGTTCAATCTCTATAATGCTGACAGCAACCGCCTAGGAAGCATAGATATATCACCAAGGCTGCATTAATAAAATACAGTAAAATAAGTATATATGTTGAAACATTATTACAATTTTGTATGAACATGTTAAAATGTTATTTATTCCTGTGATCAAAGCTGTCAAACACTGGCAAATCTATCATCCTGAAAAGTAAGAGTTTTGCACAAGCAAGTGATAATAAAAGTAATTTTCCAATACTTTTTTCAACTCCTCCAAGGCCGTTGCTCTGATTTTCATAAAAATTGAACCAGATCACCTTCAGACCATGTCGACAAAAAGTTGTGGGATTCAAGTCAATTTGTTAAACCATTTTTGAATAACTCGTGAACAAATTTTACATAGCGCTTACGAAAATAGACGTAAGGCTGCTGTATCTCCACAACGTTTCCTCATATTCAGTCCAAACTTGGTCCATGTCGTCACAAGAATGACCTGAGGTAACTGCATTTACTGCAATGCTGCATTTCGGTGCAGCACCCCCTACTCATCCGGAGATGGGGAAAATGGATATTTTTGCCTATAACTTATGAACAGTTTGTCCAAAAATCATAAAAGTGGTCTCGTTAGATTCGGAGCATTATGCAGAGTCGAATGATATTTTCCCATATCTGCCATTTTGAATTTGTAGTAAAATGCTGTGTTTTATGAATGCATGAACATATAATTACGAAACTTGGTATGGGTCATCAGCATAATACCCTGAAGGAGTCTGAGAAGTTTCGGACAAGCACCAACTAGTGGTGAAAAACGAATGTGAAAAAAATGGCTTACATGCTTATAACTTTGGATGTGGTTGACTTATTTTCATGGGATTCACCTTATGGATAGTGCAACGTTGTGATTTATCATTTAAACAACATTATCTTCAAAACTGTTAGTCCGATCGAGACAACCATAGTAGGAAAATTAGAAACATAGGTTGTTGACTAAGCGTTAATGGCCAAATCTCAAAATTTTGATAGTAAGTGGCAAAAAAGTGCATTCAAAGTCAGGTGTGGGTCATTTTTTTGTGTTCATACATATAAATGTCTATAACTCCTAAACCAAATAAGATATTTTCACTAAATTTGACACACACATATATGGGGACACTCTGAGGACACACACAAAAAAGCGGTGGTACTGCTCCACTTGGTGGTGCTATAATAATAAAACAAGAAAGTGGCTCTAACTACAGTACCATTTGTCTGATTAAATTCAAAACTATCATGTAGTATCTTGGTCTCAGTTGCTATCATAGTCCATTATGACATTGTTGGTCTGCTGCTAGCTTCTTTGTTTACTTCTGTTGTGCTTGCCCCTTAATTGCTGCTTGCAGATATATTTTTTGCTTTAATTTGTATAAATACTACTGACTTGGGCTGCAGAAATACACAAAAAGTTACACAAAAATCTAGAGATAACAACCATCATAAATATGCACATACATCCATGAATATGCATTGTTACGAATTCTTTGATGTTAATGGAGGGATGTTTTGCCGCGAGGAGTTATGTGATTTGGCTCATTCTTTTCATTCCTAAGTGCACAATGAGGACAAACAATCCTTTTACCAATGTGTTCACTAGAATTCTGAGTTACCGTGGTAACCTAGAATCTTTATTGGAACGACCTCATCATTCAAAACTTCCAGATTCCGGTTCTAGAAGCCCAGATGTGTCTCGTCCTGATCAGATATCAGCGACTGACTCTCGCGTATGTATTTCAGCTTTTTATAGCAGAAACCGAGAAGCTGTCACGAACAGGATCTGACAAAACTCGCAGGAAGTGTCTGTCCTATTTTTTATGTGTTCAAAGATTTAAACATCTGAATTGTTCATGCATGACATACATGCATAAAACAGCTAGATATTGTCTACAGAAAATATAAGTGATATTTGCACGTATGCAAAACTTAATGGCATGATGCTCTAAAAATTTTTTTACCTGTTTCAAAATCAAATTCAAATTCAAAAGCTTTATTGTCTAGCCCCACAGGGGTAGAAAATTGTCTTCAGACAAGGCTCAACAAGGACAGAACACACAAACATTAATTAAAACTTCACAACAACAACAACTCATCTTACAATCCTATTTAAAATATCAATGGCTGTCGGAACGAAGGACTTCCTTTTTAATCAAGGGTACTTTGTACGGTCTACCTGATGGAAGTACTGGAAATGAACTATAAAGAGGATGAGGAGTAAGTGCCAAAATAGCGGAAGTCTTTCTTTTTACTGCAACAGTATAAAGACAGAAATGCTTGTTTCTCTCCAATAATTTTACCAGCCATGTTTATAATCCTAAAAAGTTTGTTCTTACATTTAACAGAAAGAAAATTAAACCAGGAAACCATATTAAAAGTGAGCACGGACTCAATGAGAGATTTATACACAACTATCAAAATGTCTTTTTCAATGTTAAAACTTCTCAATTTCCTCAGTAGGCCTAGACCTTGGTAAGCCTTCTTAAAAAGACTATCTGAGTGCTTTCCAAAAGTAAACTGGGAGTCAATCTCTGTACCCAAATATTTAAAAGATCCCACCTGTTCAACTACCTCACCATTAAGTATCAAGGGTTTAAAAAGTGGGCATGCATTACTATCCCCACAACACATTTCTTTAGTTTTGTTAATATTAAGCTGCAAGGAACTCTCCTCTGTCCAGGTTGTGAAAACATTAACAAAGGTAAAATAACTGTCCAGTGATTGGGTATCCTTCACACGTCCCACCAGTGCCATGTCATCTGCATATTTTATAAGCATCAAATTTTCATCGTTACAGGTTATCTCATTTGTATAAATAGAGAAGAGAATTGGGGATAAAACACATCCCTGTGGGAACTGAAAACCACATTTTCAGACTTTCTACCATTCATCAAACCAAATTCATCACCATTTAAAAAAGCTATTTTTTTAAGATTTAAACAGTGTTTAAGATCTTTTGTAGCCCAGGGCTTATTGTTAGGGTAACACCTCACACATTTCACAGGAATTACAGTGTCTACACAAAAATCAACATACCCAGATATTGAGGCATTGAGTATATCTACATCATTTTCACAGTCCTTAAAAAATACATCCCAATTTGTAGCTTCAAAACAACCTTTTAGTGTTTCAGTAGAATCAAAGTTCCATACCTGGATAGTCCTAGTTTGCACTTTTTCAGTTTTTAATTTTTGTCTATAACGAGGTAAAAGCAGAACAGCATTGTGGTCAGGTCGACCGAGAGGTGGACGTGCCTTGGAGATGTAGGCGCCTGGTATGTTTCCAAAGCACAAGTCCAGTGTTTTGTCCAACCTGGTGACAGACGTGACATACCGCTCCAAATTCGGCAGAAGTGTAGTAACGTCACAACGATTAAAATCACCAAGCAGAAACACCGGCTGATCTCCAACTCTGCTTACAATATTATTGAAAGTGTCTGCAATACTTTCAGCAGCCAATGTAAAATCAGGACCCAGAACGTACACCAATATCACTGTTATTTGGGTAAATTCGCGGGGGAGATAATGAGGGCAAAAGGAAACCACCATAATTTCATAATGCTTTGAACAATCGGTTTCCCTCAACTTAAAGTTCGTTGCCCATCTGTTATTCACAGCCATACAAAGACCCCCACCAATAGTTTTCTGAGTTTTAGTAATGTCACGGTCAAACCGAATAAGAGTAAAACCATTTCAATTAAAATCCGTTGTTTCCTGGGACAGCCATGTCTCCGTAAAACAAAACAGGCTTGTGCGTTGATAATCCTCATCATACTTGATCAACGCAGACAGCCGATATATTGATACCGATAACTGATAATTCTTTATTTGAAAGCCGATAACTGATATATTCGCCAATAAATCTGAATCTATATATATATATATATATATATATATATATAATTGCCTGATTACAAAAACAAAAGTTTCACCATTAAAAGCCATGTCCCAATCACACAATTATAATGTTCTCATTATAATTTTATGTTTTTTATTATTTTTTATTTTTTATTATAATTTTATGTTTTATTTTATGTCTATTTGACAGACTTCTGCACGTTGCACTTAACTGTATTTTCTGTATGACTCCAATCATATTCCAAGCAATTCAAAATCATCATTACGAACAGTGCGCATCTCAAGTGTCTCAGCTGAAAGAAATAATCCGTTATTTGTCAGCTTTAATATATCGGACAAATTTTCTTATCGGGCTGATAACGATAACATTAAAGGGTTAGTTCACCCAAAAATGAAAATAATGTCATTAATCACTCACCCTCATGTCGTTTCAAACCCGTAAGACCTTCATTAATCTTCAGAACACAAATTAAAGGGGATCTATTATGCCATATTTAACAAGATGTAAAATTAATCTCTGATGTTCCCAGAGTGTGTATGTGAAGTTCATCAGTGTCTGTCAACATTCGTGGGCGGGGCCTGTGGCTTTTGTGACGTCACACTGCCAGGGATCTGGAAACGGCTTGATCTGAGACACTGCTTATGATTTATGGGGATTAAAAAAAGGAGTGGGTGGATTTTTATCACTACAGGGTGGTTGTGTACACACACTGCCAACACACATTTATGTCCAAACACCAGGAAAAAGTGAATTTTGCATAATAGGCCCCTTTAAGATATTTTTTAGGCCTCCATAGGGAGCAATGACATTTCCTCTCTCAAGATCCATTAATGTACTAAAAACATATTTAAATCAGTTCATGTGAGTACAGTGGTTCAATATTAATATTATAAAGTGACGAGAATATTTTTTGTGTGCCAAAAAAGCAAAATAACAATGTTGAATCAGCGGTTCGGAGCGCCAAAGTTTTTGGGTGAACTAACCCTTTAAAATAACATATCGGCCGATACTGATATGGTGGCCGATACATTATGCATCCCTACTTAATATGAGCAATATGAGCAATAATAGTGATGCAAACTTTGCAAACACTATTAATAAGAGGTCAAATTTTGTTGAACCCTATAAAGCCAACTTTGTGTGAAATTTGATATGCAAGTTTCTAAGGTATCTAAATGATAAACATATCAAAACTTTAAAGAAAAACCTGTGGCACATGATCTTCCACATGCCTTCTGTTATCTGACTGACAGTTCTTTGGCAAGTAAAAGGCCTTTTTTAGTGCAGTCGTAAAAGCATCCACCTTCAGCTTGTGATTCATGTGTTTTTTTGCTATGAAATACTGATTTTTATAAAGTAAACATAAAATAACTTTTGTATTGTTAGTAATATTTCAAGGTGAACACTTACTGCACTGAAGCTACTTTGGTTTACTTGATTATCATAAATAATGTTTTTAGAAAAACCATGTTAAAATGTATCATCAGGCTTTTGAGGAAGGTTTATTAGTTCATCTCTCAATCATCATTGTATTGCACTGCATTATGTTTTAAAAATACATAGCAGTTTGATTATAAAACTAAGCAATATCATCTAAGACGCATTATGATATGCAAATGATATGCATTTTATATAAGTACTCTGCTATACTGTTATCAAGATCTCACTGATTTACTTTTTGTCCATATAAATATCAGCATCTGCATAACTGCAAAAAAAAAGCTTTATTCTTTTCCTCAGATATGAGCTCCTTATATATTCTAATACTTTAAGAGCCTTAAGATCCCGATGTGTAATACATGATATTCGATTTTTCGAACTGTTATTTGATATGTCAGGCTTTACAGGGTTAAACCCCCATCAGCCCCCTCAGTGTTGGACAGATGGAGATGGACATGTCCCAGATGAGACACCTCGTGTCCTCTCAGCATCTCTTCACACACAATTCCTGTCCATCGTGAGCAAACGAAGTGAATCTTACCACAACAACACCATATCTAGCTATATTTTGGCTTAACCATTCCTGATGTAGATGTAGGCACTGATCTAATAACCAGAAAAACTACATCAAGTTGTAGTTCTACAGTAATAACTGTCACCTTGCAAGTCAAACTAGTTCAGTATGTGATCATCTAGCTTTTCACATTTTTCCTTCTGGCAAACTGTCACACCTCGTCACCACACGTTAAACATGTGAAACCGCGTGTGAATGTAAGGAAAGGCATGACACTGTCAAATATTTAAAATAGTACTGACTGATTACCATGTTCATGCACTATTTGCATGGTATATACAAAACACTGTATTTCTATTGTACTTTTATTAGTCACGGCTAAAGCAAGTTCTAATAACTAGTATGAAAATTTACCATTGTTTTATAATAGTAAAAACATGTTTTTTGGCGTATTGATTACCATTTGTATAACCACACATAGTTAAACTATGTTTTTTGAAGCAAAACCATGGTTAATTTGTGGTTACCATGGGATAACTACAATAACCACATGGTTTTTTGGTTTTATTTGTACTATATGTTTACAAAAAGTACTGTGACAGTACCATACAGTGACTGTAACACAATGTACAACATACTGAACGACTACCATATTTGGTATTATCCAGTTATGTGCAAAAACATTGTATTAGAGTTGTGTAGATAAAGTTTGTTGATGTTATTGTTACAAAGTTTTATCAAACGCTCTATAAAAGCCTCTTTTTTGAGTGAAAACGAGTTTAAACTTTGGCGTTTCGGTCTTTAATAAGTTAGTTTCTTACCTTGAGTGTTTCCCGGGCGGCGCGCGGTGTTGTTTCTGATGGCGCGCGCCCACCTTTCCGCCTCGCGCAGGTTCGCGTCCTCCTCATCATCATTATTATCATCACTATTGAGCTCGAGCCGAAAGCGACGCTCGTCCCTCTGGCGAACCGGACCCGAAGCCATCCACCGGCGCCGGTACGGGTAGAAATACGCGCACAGATACGCGCTCTGGTCCTCGCGCTCGCCCCGGTGCGCGCGGCTTCCCAAGCAGTCGCGCAGGTCCAGGTGCTCCGATGATGCTGGTGGTGATGAAGGGGAGTTGATCCTCTGGACCGTGAGGCAGCTGTCCGACAGACTCAGCGCGTACGTGAGCCGCCCGGTTTCCGCGTCTGTAAACACCCCGTGCATGCGCGCATCCGCGGCGGGCCCGTTCCGCTGCTGCTGCTGCTGCTGCTGTTGACGCGACGCGTCCGGTTCATCCATCCCGCGACGGGACGGTGCTGCAGTGAGTGCGCGTGCAGTGCCGCGGGACGCTGTTTAAACACGTGTGCGCGTGTGTGTGTGTGTGTGTGTGTGTGTGCGCGCGAGAGAGAGTTCACATATCTCTCCCTAGTGACAGAAAAGCGGCATGACATTAAAATAACTGAGGCAAAAGGGCGTGACCGTGACAATCTGAGGATCGGACACTCCTGAGATGCGATTTACATCAGTAAAAAGTGTTGTGATTATTCAGAGAATAACGTGGCCATAAGAAACATTTCACACTTTTAACTACAAGCACAGTACTATACCATATCAAAAGAAAACACATTAGTACAAGCAAATATATATATAAAAGATATTTTCAAGAAACTTTCCGTTTAACTTCATAGAATGTAATGGGAAGGTTTTTGTAATTTAAACCACTGCTGGAGAAGACAATCATTAGTGTAAATGGACATCTGACTCAAACCTCTAAATAATAGAAGACAACTTCTCCTGATTGTCTCAGATCGGCCATTTACTAACGTTTTGTGTGAAACTGTACGATCACTCCATTAAGCATCACATTGATTATCACTGGAAAGAAATCTGTGCATCAAAATAAGGTGGAACCTTTAGTCAGGCATAACATTATGACCACCTTCCTAATATTGTGTAACTTTTGCTGTCAAAACAGCCCTGACCCGTCGAGGCATGGACTCCACTAGACCGCTGAAGGTGTGCTGTGGTATCTGACACCAAGATGTTAGCAGCAGATCCTTTAAGTCCTGTAAGTTGTGAGGTGGGGCCTCCATGGATCGGACTTGTTTGTTCAGCACATCACACAGATGCTCGATTGGATTGAGATCTGGTGAATTTGGAGGTCAAGTCAACACCTCAAACTCGTTGTTGTGCTCTTCAAGCTATTCCTGAACCATTTTTGCTTTGTGGCAGGAGCATTATCCTGCTGAAAGAGGCCACAGCCACCAGGGAATACCGTTTCCATGAAAGGTGCATGATCTGCAGCAATGCTTAGGTAGGTGGTACGTGTCAAAGTAACATCCACATGGATGGCAGGACTCAAGGTTTCCCAGCAGAACATTGCCCAAAGCATCACACTGCCTCCGTCGGCTTGCCTTCTTCCCATAGTGCATCCTGGTGCCATGTGTTCCCCAGGTAAGAGACGCACCCGGCCATCCACGTGATGTAAAAGAAAACATGATTCATCAGACCAGGCCACCTTCTTCCATTGCTCCGTGGTCCAGTTCTGATGCTTCACTGTTGGTTCTTTCAGTGGTGGACAGGGGTCAGCATGGGCACCCTGACTGGTCTGCAGCTGTGCAGCTCCATACACAACAAACTGCGACGCACTGTGTATTCTGACACCTTTCTATCAGAACCAGCATTAACTTCTTGAGCAGTTTGAGCTACAGAAGCTCGTCTGTTGCATCGGACCACAGGGGCCAGCCTTCGCTCCCCACGTGCATCAGTGAGCCTCGACCGCCCAAGACCCTGTCGCCGGTTCACCACTGTTCCTTCCTTGAAGCACTTTTGATAGATACTGACCACTGCAGACCGGAAACACCCCACAAGAGCTGCAGTTTTGGAGATGCTCTGACCCAGTCTCTATTCATCACAATTTGGCCCTTGTCAAACTCACTCAAATCCTTACGCTTCCCATTTTTCCTGCTTCTAACATCAACTTTGAGGACAAAATGTTCACTTGCTGCCTAATATATCCACCCACTGATGAAGAGATAATCAGTGTTATTCACTTCACCTGTCAGTAGTATATATATAAATATACACTACTCACAAAAAGTTAGGGATATTTCATTTTCGGGTGAAATTTCAGAATGCGTCTAAAATGCACTATAACTTTTAAAGGTGAAATTAATTTGACCTTCCCTAAACTTTTGAATGCACATGTCCAACTGTTCAATGTCTCAGTACTTTTTGCATAACATGTTGTTCTCTTACAAGGTGATTAAACGCAAAAAAACCCCACAAGTGTCTGATCCATGAATCAACCAATAAATGTTCTGGTTCAATGAAAATTTTTATTTAAACAGTCCTCTTCATCATGCTGTTCACATTTTGAGACCAAGACGACACCTAACAACAGTTCCTGGGCCAAAACGGGATGTTCTCAGAGGGAAGTTGCCACTGAGCTTAGTGTCACAGCAGGTTGCAACAGACACAGAGAGTCACAAAAAGGCATAGAAGTGAATGTGCTTTGGCCGCATCCCATGCTGATGACCGCTTCATTGTGAACAGTGCCCTGCAGAACCAGAGGATGAATGCCACTCAACTACAGGCATGTTTAAAGGATTAGTTCACTTTCAAATAAAATTTCCTGATAATTTACTCACCCCCATGTTATCCAAGATGTTCATGTCTTTCTTTCTTCAGTCGAAAAGAAATTAAGGTTTTTGAGGAAAACATTCAGGATTTTTCTCCATATAGTGGACTTCAATGGAGCCCAAACAGTTTCAATGCAGCTTCAAAGGGCTTTAAACGATACCAGACGAGGAATAAGAGTCTTATCTAGAGAAACCATCGCTCATTTTCTAAAAAAAAATTAAAAATGATATACGTTTTAACCAGAAATGCTCATCTTGAACTAGCTCTGTTCTTCTTCTTCTCTATTTGAATTCCAGCAGTGTAGACACTGTTAAGTGTATTACTGCCCTCCACAGGTCAAAGTTTGAACTAATTGTTATATACTTGCACTAGCATATTGTATATGTGAATTTAGTTCAAACTTTGACCTGTGGAGGGCAGTGTCTACACTGCTGGAATTCTAATAGAGAAGAAGAAGAAAGCTAGTTCAAGATGAGCATTTATGGTTAAAAAGTATATCATTTTTAATTTTTTTTTTTTAGAAAATGACTGATGATTTCTCTAGATAAGACCCTTATTTCTCATCTGGTATCGTTTAAAGCCCTTTGAAGCTGCACTAAAACTGTAATTTGACCTTAACCGTCTGTGCTCCATTGA
>VTFQ01000001.1:64476992-64599865 GCA_036281575.1 Ancherythroculter nigrocauda | reverse complement strand
CTAAAACTCCCATATCTGCTCAGAGAAACTGCAGGAATGGCATGTTAAGCTGTGTGGAGAGCTTTCATAAGAGAGAGAGAGAGAGAAACAAGTTGAACACACACACACACATACACACACACACACACACAACTTAAACTTATAATATAAATATAAAAATATAAGGGTGAATTCAGGGTCAATTCAATCAATCTGGAATTCACCCTAAGCGAAAATTAGAAATGTTGCCTTGTCAGCAAACTTAAAATACAATTTAATTAAATGCACTAAAATTACTAAAACTGAAATTTAAGATGTTTTGGATGGGTGACAGAGTGTTGCTTGAAATAGAAATATTACTGTATAGAATTAATATATTTTTAAAAAACTATAGGTTACATAAAAAACAACAATTAAATAATAGAAAGCATATAACAAAAGCATATAACAAAACTACTGAAACTTCAACTAAAATGAAAATAAAATTGAAAATATAAAAATAAGTATTCAAAATAATACTATTGTCAGGGCCTGGTTTCACAGACAGGGTTTAGATTAAGCCAGGATTAGGCTTAGTTCAATTAGGGCATTTAAGTAAACGTGCCTTAAAAACATTACTGGTGTGCATCTTGAGACAAAACAATGGCACTGACATATTTTAAGATATCCTAGAGCAAGTTGCTTTCAGTTAAAAAAGATCAAGCATGCATTTTAGTCTGGGACTAGCTTAAGCCTTGTCTGTGAAACCAGAGGAAGTTGATCCAGGAGAAGATGACAGAGCACATACCTCAGTAATGGCCACAGGAACAGGTAAGTACTGCAGGTGAATATATTTACAAGTGCAGACTTGGAAACACGAGGAGCAGATACAAGGTTACACTTCTTGGAATAGTCGTTGGAGAACATGAATCACTGGGAGATCACTGGGTTCATCTGTTTCCTTGTTTATTTAACAAAAGGAACAGAACAACCAAGTTTAATAGTGCTTGAAAAATTCGTTTCAGATCGTGTTGCAATTAACGTACATCAAGGAGCGCAAACCTGATACAGCGTATGAGTTGACCGTTATGGCTGATGAATTCTCATTGACTCATAAGACAGTTTTTAATTACAGACCTGATGGTGAAACTTTTCAAAAAAAAAAACCCTGGCGAAAATCTAGCAAATTTTCTAAATTTTGCGCGAGTCACCCAGCAAACAGTTGCATGTTGAAGACAAACAGAGCAAAGTTGTGCAATTATTGTCATGGGTTTGGTCACTGGAAGAACGAGTGCCCGTTATTGAAAGCAAAAGCTGACAATTCTAAAGTGAATTCGAAATTTGTGTCTTCTGTAAAGTCCGTTGCTTTGGCTGTGGCTCCTTCAACAGTGAATAACGTGCAGAATTGCTCGCCGTGTGTTTCAGCTTTTACTCCATTCGTGACAGAAGGTTCTGTTAGACTAGTAGATTCCACAAAAATCGTACCAGTTAAGATTTTACGTGATACAGGGTCATCAGAAACCTTTGTGCTGGAGTCTGTATTGCCTTTTTCAACTGATTCTTACACTGGAAGTAATGTATTAATTAAAGGCATTGGCTTGAATGTTATGTCTGTACCACTTCATAAAATTGTTTTGCAATCTGAGTTGATCCAGAGAAGGCGGAAGTGGCCGTTCGTTCCTGCTTGCCTGTGGAAGGAATACAGGTAATTCTGGGAAATGACTTGGCTGGTGATCGTGTCTGGCGGAATGATTCACCACATCTAGTGGTTACACCATGTCCCACTCCGATGACCGTGAAACCAGATGGTGATGAAAATTTGATCTGTTCTTCAAATATGTTATCGTCATGTGTGATAACACGTTCTATGATTAAAGAACAAGATAAAACAAATAAGGTGGTGAGTAAATTTCTAGAAGTCCCTTCAATTTTGTCAGTGTCACGTAATGAATTGATTGAAAAACAAAAAGCTGACTCAACTCTTGTTGAATTATTTGACCGAGTTGTCTCATTTGACTCGGTTGAAGATCTTTCGTCTGGGTATCACCTAGACGAGGGATTGATTGTTGGTTCGGAAATGGGTACCAAAAGGAGAGTTTGCAATTGGTGATCCAATGGTGCAAATTGTAGTTCCTCAATCTCTCCGACAACTAGTATTACAGACCGCACATGATACGTCTGGCCATATGGGGGTGAAAAAGACATACAAGTTACTTTTGAAACTTTTTTTTTTTTTTTTGGCCTAAATTGAAGTGTGACGTGTCTAAATATATTAAATCGTGTCACACATGTCAGCTTACTGGAAAGCCAAATCAGTCCTTGAAACCTGCTCCCCTTTATCCAATACCAGCCATTAGTCAACCGTTTGAGTATCTCATTATAGATTGTGTCGGGCCGTTGCCGAAGTCAAAATCAGGTAGCGAATATTTGCTTACAATCATGTGCCAAGTAACTAGATATCCTGCTGCATATCCTTTACGTTCTGTAACAGCAAAGCAAGTCGTAAATGCACTGATTCAGTTCATTTCTGTGTTTGGGATACCACAAATTATCCAATCTGATCAGGGAAGTAATTTTACTTCTAATTTGTTTGGTCAAGTGTTGAAACAACTTCATATTCAACATCATCTCTCCAGTGCTTATCATGCTCAAAGTCAGGGTGCACTGGAGAGATTTCATCAAACGTTAAAATCTTTGTTGAGGTCATACTGTGTTCAGATGGCTGCAGACTGGGAAACCGGTCTTCCTTGGTTAATGATGGCACTCGGGAAGCCGCGCAAGAAAGTACTGGGTTCAGTCCGAACGACCTTGTTTTTGGTCATGATGTGCGAAGTCCATTGGTTGTTTTATCTGCGGACTGGGGAAAATCTGATCCTCCGAAAAATGTTTTGTCATATATTAGTGACTTTCGGAGACGCATTTATGAAGCGTGCCAGTTGGCAAAATCCTCTTTGAACAAAGCTCAAGATCGAATGAAGCGACTTTTTGATCGTCGAACAGAGTTGCGATCGTTTCAACCTGGTGACCAGGTATTGGTGGTGTTGCCTATTGTTGGATCACCGCTTCAGGCTAAGTATGTTGGACCGTATACTGTTGCGCGTCAGATTTCTGATCTAAATTATTTGATTAATACGCCAGATCAAAGAAAAAAGACCAGAGTGTGGGGCTTGTATCTTTAGAGTGTTGTGAGTTGTTTGCTTCCGTTTAGCTTGTTTGGTTGTTGTTCTGTTTATTTATTTTGCCTTGGTTGTTACTTTGTATTTGGTTCTGTCTGATATTTTAACATCATGTGTCAGACAGAAATTGGGGTTATTTTTTGTAAGTGATTTTCTGTTTTATATATTTTTCTATTTATGTTAATAAACACTCATTTCACCCTTACCAAACTACTAGTCCTCCTTTTATTTGTCGTGGCTTGAGCCGGTCGTGACAATATACACCTGGCTTGAGGGTGAGTAAATCATGGGGTAATTTTAATTTTTGGGTGAACTATCCCTTTAACAGACGACAAGAATTGACAATGAACAGAAGGAAACAGAGCTTAAATACACTGAACAAACCAATCAACTAAATGAACATCAGGTGTAGACGATAATGATGTGTAAACAATGAGTAACTTACGAGACTAACTAGAAGCAGGAAAAAGGAACAGAGCAAAAACCAAGTCATTGTAAAACAAACACAGACTATCCAGACTAAAGCTAAAACAACACTGACTGTACTGCAGATTTTAGTTTCGACCCCCATCAAACACATCCAAACCTTACAATCAGAGTCTTCAGGATGATTTGGAAATTATATCAAGGTGTGTTTGACCAGGGTTTGATTCTTTATTCTGACATGTTAGAAGAATAATAGAAAAACACAATGGGAGTATGGGATTGATGGAGTGAGCAAACATGTGATATACTGACTCTGCAAACCTTTGTCTCAGATATTCCTGAGAAATAACAACAGTTGGGTCAACAACCGTCATCCTGTGAGAGTCTAGAGCTGTGGAGAGCAGCTCAGATCATTTGATGAGAAATATCTGAGTCAGTATTGAGATTTCTGACTTTTGATTGAAATCAGAGCACAGTTTGAGATATTATTGAGATCTCTTCTGAAACATCTGAGAAGCAGGAATCTCTCCATTGCAGTTTAAGAGAAACAGATGAGATATTAAACAGATCTGGTTTGTGATTTCTCTTTCCTGCAGTGCCTAAACAAGGCTCTCTGGTTTAAAGGTTAGCTGTCGTTCAGATGAAGCAGATAAATGAACAGACACGCTTTCCCCTCAAACATGTGATCGATCTGTTCTGCTTCATGACAGTCACAGTGACTCATCACAATCACATCACTGAAACATGCAGTGACAACAGAATTGTCACAATGTTTGATGAATGTGCAGTTCACTTTAACGGTCATTATCCCTGATCCCATGAAATCAGTCACGTAACTCACTAAACAGGATCTGACCATTTTCCAAAACTCCCCTTACGCAAAGAAAATATATTTCCTTATATATAAATGATTAATCTATTAGATGATTTAACAGTATATTTGAAAATATACAGATATATATTACAATATATTAAATAATATATAAGGAATTGCCACTTTTATGTTGAAAAATATGTGGCAATATATTTACTAATATTCAAATGTATGTTATATTCAGTATTACACTTCATAATATATAGATGTACATGTGACAAGATATGGTACGGCGTGTGTATAAATATTTTGCAGATATATTTACTCATGCTGTATAAACACATATATATAGATATATAATGTAATATATTCTTATAATTTAGCATTATTTAGTGTTTTAACTTGTTTAACCCCAAATTTTTCCCAGACGTGAAAATATCCAAATGATGTGTCATTAGTATCCCCTTGAAATAATCAATAGTTTTTTTTGGTTTGTTTGTTTGTTTTTTATTGTTTTTTTTTCTATGGTAAAGTGTATGAAAAACTTGTGTTATTTGGACGGCTACATGGCTAAAACAGATCCCTTACCAATTACATATCTACAACCTGGCAGCCACCCAAAACTAAATAGCAACCTCACAAAAAAAACAAAAACACCCTAGCAACTCAAAACAACCTAGCAACCTCCTAGAAACCCAAAACACCCTAGCAACCTCCTAGAAACCCCAAAACACCCTAGCAACTCAAAACACCTAAGCAACCTCCCAGAACCCCAAAATGCCATAGCAACTCAAAACACCCTAGCAACCTCCTAGAAACCCCAAAACACCCTAGCAACTCAAAACACCTAAGCAACCTCCCAGAACCCCAAAATGCCATAGCAACTCAAAACACCCTAGCGACCTCCTAGAAACCCAATATGCCCTAGCAACTCAAAACACCCTAGCAACCTCCCAGAAACCCAAAATTCCCTAGCAACTCAAACACCCTAGCAACCTCCCAGAAACCCAAAATGCCCTAGCAATCTCATAAAACCCAAAACACCCTAGCAACCTCCTAGAAACCCAAAACACCCTAGCAACTCAAAGCACCCTAGCAACCTCCTAGAAACCTAAAACACCCTAGCAACTCAAAACACCCTAGTGACCTCCTAGAAACCCAAAACACCCTAGCAACTCAAAACACCCTATAGCAACCTCCCAGAAACCTAAAATGCCCTAGTAATCTCATAGAAACCCAAATCACCCTAGCAACCTCCTAGAATCCCAAAAACCCTAGCAACCTCCTAGAAACTCAAAATGTCCTGAGCGCCTCCTAGCAACCCAAAACAACCTAACAACCTCCTAAAAACCCAAAACAACCTAGCAACATTTTAGAAACTCGGGGTCCTAGCAACCTCCTAACAACCCAAAACACCATAACAACCTCCTAACAACCCAAAACACCATAACAACCTCCTAACAACCCAAAACACCCTAACAACCTCCTAGAAACCCAAAACTCCCTAGCAATCTCATAAAATCCCAAAGCACCCTCGCAACCTCCTAGAACCCCATAACACTCTAGCAATCTCCTAGAAACTCAAAATGTCCTGAGTGCCTCCTAGCAACCCAAAACTACCTAGCAACCTCCTAGAAACCCAAACACCCTAGCAACATCCTAACAACCCAAAACACCATAACAACCTCCTAAGAACCCAAAACACCCTAGCAACCTCCTAGAAACCCAAAACTCCCTAGCAATCTCATAAAATCCCAAAGCACCCTCACAACCTCCTAGAAACCCAAAATGCCCTAGCAACTCAAAACACCCTAGCAACCTCCTAGAAACCCAAAATGCCCTAGCAACTCAAAACACCCTACCAACCTCCTATAAACCCAAAATGCCCTAGCAACTCAAAACACCCTAGCAACCTCCTAGACACTAAAAATGTCCTGAGTGCCTCCTAGCAACCCAAAACAACCTAGCAACGTCCTAACAACCCAAAACACCCTAACAACCTCCTAGAAACCCAAAACACCCTAGCAACCTCCTAGAAACTAAAAATGTCCTGAGTGCCTCCTAGCAACCCAAAACATCCTAGCAATGTCCTAACAACCCAAAACACCCTAGCAACCTTTTAGAAAAATTCCTTATCAATTCCATGTGAACAACCTGGCAGCTACCCAAAACACACTAGCAACCTCCTAGCAATACTCTGGCTGCCACCTAAATCACCATAGCAACTTCCTAGCAACACAAGGGTCTTCTGAATGGCATTCAGATTACCCTTGCAACCCAAAACACACTAAGAAACTCCTAGCAACTTCCTAGAAACACTCTGACAGCCACCCAAAACACCCTCGCAACCCCTAGCAATCCAAAACATCATAGGAACCTCCTAGCAACACTGTGTCAACCACCCCATCCACCGAACAACCTCCTAGCAACCCAAAACACCATAACAACCTCCTAGGAGCACTCTGGCAGTCACCCAAACCACCCTAGTAACCTCCTAGCAACCTAAAACACCATAACAACCTCCTAGGAGTATTCTGGCAGGTACCCAAACCACCCTAGTAACCTCCTAGCAACCTAAAACACCATAACAACCTCCTAGGAGCACTCTGGCAGTCACCCAAACCACCCTAGTAACCTCCTAGCAACCTAAAACACCATAACAACCTCCTAGGAGCATTCTGGCAGGCACCCAAACCACCCTAGTAACCTCCTAGCAACCTAAAACACCATAACAACCTCCTAGGAGCACTCTGGCAGTCACCCAAACCACCCTAGTAACCTCCTAGCAACCTAAAACACCATAACAACCTCCTAGGAGCATTCTGGCAGGCACCCAAACCACCCTAGTAACCTCCTAGCAACCTAAAACACCATAACAACCTCCTAGGAGCACTCTGGCAGTCACCCAAACCACCCTAGTAACCTCCTAGCAACCTAAAACACCATAACAACCTCCTAGGAGCATTCTGGCAGGCACCCAAACCACCCTAGTAACCTCCTAGCAACCTAAAACACCATAACAACCTCCTAGGAGCACTCTGGCAGTCACCCAAACCACCCTAGTAACCTCCTAGCAACCTAAAACACCATAACAACCTCCTAGGAGCATTCTGGCAGTCACCCAAACCACCCTAGTAACCTCCTAGCAACCTAAAACACCATAACAACCTCCTAGGAGCACTCTGGCAGTCACCCAAACCACCCTAGTAACCTCCTAGCAACCTAAAACACCATAACAACCTCCTAGGAGCACTCTGGCAGTCACCCAAACCACCCTAGCAACCCAAACCACACTAAGAACCTCATAGCAACACACTGGCAGCCACCCAAACCACCCTAGTAACCTCCTAGCAACCCCAAACACCCTAACAAGCAACACTATTCACCCAAAACCCTCTATCCACACAGAGAAATGTGAAGACTGTATTTCTGCGTGTGGTTTTGTGGCATGTGTAGAGTGTTGTGGTCCGGTTGTGATCATGTGAATGCTGTGTCAGCGCTTAATCAACAGCAGCAGGTGCTGACGTCTCCGACCCCCCACACGACTGCTGAGAAATGCTGGCTGAGATTAGCGCTAATCCAGCCACATAATCTCACTCACGCGCAGGGCATGGTGAAAGTGCATGTGTGTGACCCTTGTTCACTTCCTCCACCCGGTGAGAATGAACTGAGGGTTGTTGTTGTGTTCGCTGAGTTTCACTGTACTGCAGTCATGTGCACCACCATCATGGTCCTGAGCACCATTGCTCTCCTGCTGCGACGGATGTTCGTCAACCGCGTCAAACCGTGAGTCCACATCATTCTCTGTGAGATCAGAACAAAATATGGCATAGGTGATGATGTTGAAATGTGCTGTTGTTATGTAAACGGAGCCATGTCTACCTTATCTGACCCTTAAAAACTACTGTGATTGAGGTAACCTAATATAGTCAGGGTGATTCAGTTATATTGTCAAACTGCATATTTGTCTTCAGTTAAACAGTTAATTTCATGTAACAATCTCCATTTCCCAATAACATCACTCAATGTTGTAAAATAAGAGAGAAATATGATCCAAATGTTCAAATCTTGCAAAATAGGGGCCATAAAAAGAGATCCTAAAAACAATATATATATATATATATATATATATATGTGTGTGTGTGTGTGTATAGACAGAAACTTACTAAAGGTAGCTTCCTAACCCACATGGGCTTCTCAAAATTATGAGATAAGTCATAATTACAAGAAAAAATGTAAATTTTCAGATACTAAACCATAATTCTAAGACAAAATCATAATTATGATATAATAAATGATATAGTCTACAGTATGACAGGTAAAATGATATGAAAATTATCATGTAAGTCAATTATGTAAAAAAACAAAACAATTATGAGATAAAAAAATTTAAATGATGACAGTCAAAATTATGAGATAAGTCATAATTATGAGATAAAAAGCTTAAATTAATGTCATAATTATAAAGGAAAAATTAAATTTTGAGATACTAAACCATAATTCTAAGACAAAGTCATAATTATGAGATGAAGGTCAAAATTTTGAGATACTAAACCATAATTCTAAAACAGTCATTATATATATATATATATATATATATATATATATATATATATATATATATATATATATATATATATATATGAATTATATATATAAACTATATTAATATTAAAAATATATTGTAATATAATTATAAAAAATCATATATTCGTATATTAAAATAGCTTTAAATATATAGAAATAACTATACAGACAGAAATGTACTAAAGGAAGCTTCCTAACCCACATGGACTCTAATAAGTGACTGATTCAAAACACACTACATAGGCAGCATGTCAACACAAATCATGCTCCTCATGTGAAGCAAAAAATATTATATCCACATGTAATTCCAACATTAGCATGTTCTAAATCTAACAATGTGCTGTTCAAAAAAATAAAAATGAACCTAACACACAAATATACATTAGGTGACTTAAATCGTCCACCATTTTGGATGCCTTTTTCTTTTTTGCACCAAGCTCAATGCAATACATTCTGGAATGGCTTTCACTATGGAGAACGCATGTGATTGTGCTTTAGAATTTGTCTACAAGAAAAAAAAAAAATTATATAGAGCAACATACTTTTTTAGAGCAGACTGTCCTGATCCCCTAAAATGCTGTCTAGGTAAGATGCTTGAAACAGCTTATCACAGGTTTATTTTTCTTTCAATATCTCCAGACAGCCAGATGTGAACGGGATGCAGGAAAAGCCATATGAGAACGAAGCAACGGCTTCAAAAAAATAACGCTGAGAAATGTGACTTAACCGTCAGAGAGTTTTGGAAGGAACTCAATTCAGCCTGTGAGGATCTTCTCAGGCACTTTTTCACAAAGTAAATGGTCACCCTGAAATATTTAAGAGCATTGTCAGATTGAATACAAGAAGACAAGCATACAGCAGAGAGAGAATTCAGAGAGGTGAAATGGGTTTGAGCTGGACACAAGAAAAAAAAAAGAAAAGAAAACAACATTTTCATCAGAGGACTGTGAAAAAGTGCTTTCAAGAGCTTCAGGACAGGGTGCCATGAACTTGCCTGCTCCTTTTTAGAGCTGTAAGTGCTGCAAGCGGCCGAACACAGATGCAGTGTTCTGTAAATCATTCATACACAACAAGCGTCCATCAGCTGCAAGCAGGACTGGACCAGCAGAGACCATCATCTTCATCACCATCATCATCAGGACCTTCCTGACCGCTGTTATTCACTAAGACAAGGAAAGAGTTTGTTATTGAAAGAGTTTTAATGAAGCTCGACACTGGAGGAGGCAGTTTGAAACATTGATGCCTTCACATGTAGGCTCTTTCTGTGGATGTGACTGTATATTTACCTCGCCTCAGCGATCTCTCACACACACACACACACACACACTTGCTTCACATCAGTCAGCTCTTCAGCTCAGCACATGTAGTTTCAAGCAATGCTCAATCAATCAATGGCTGATGCTGAATCTAGAGAGTTTAATTAATGCAAACACAAAATTACTGAAATTAATGAACTGTATATTTTATATCATGTGTTTGACTATGTGCAACTGAATCTCAATAGTTTCTCTTAGTAATGGAGATCAAACTGAGAGTTTTGGTTACATCTCCTTATTTGTCTCCAGAGCCGCTCTGTAATCTGTGGAAGCCCATTCCTGCCACATAAGGAAAAAATTCAAAATTATGACAGGCAAAATAAGTCATAATTCTAAGATAAAATGTTGAAATTCTGACAGTCAAAATTATGAGGGGGAAATTTAATTGAGATACTAACCATAATTATGAGACAGTCATAAGTATGAGATAAACTCAATTATGTAAAAAAAAAAAAAAAAAAAAAGTCTTTATTATGAGATGAAAAGTTGAAATTATCACATTTATGGATAAGTCAATTATGCCAAAAAAAAACATAATTATGAGATAAAAATGTGAGATTATGACAGTGAAAATTATTAGTCATAATTATGGGATAAAATAAATTATAATTCTGAGATAAAAAGTTGAATGATATAAGTCATAATTAAATCATTATATATGAATAAGTCATAATTAAGAGGGGGGAAAAAATGACATTTTGAGATACTAAGCCATAATTCTAAGCAAAGTCATAATTATGAGATAAAGTCAATTATGTCAAAAAAGGTCTTAATTATGAGATAGAAAGTTGAAATGATCACAATTATGGATGTCAATTATGCAAAAAAAAAAAATCATAATTATGAGATAAAGATGTGAGATATGACAGTCAAAATTATTAGTTGTAATTATGGGATAAAATAAATTATAATTCTGAGATAAAAAGTTGAAATTATGAGATAAGTCATAATTAAGAGGGGGAAAAAATAATTTTGAGATACTAAGCCATAATTCTAAGCAAAGTCATAATTATGAGATAAAAAGTCAAAATTATGACAGCCAAAATGATGAGATACATCATAATTATGAGGGGGGAAATGAAATTTTGAGATACTAAGACAATTATGAGATAGAAAGTTGAAATTAATGAAATAAGTCAATTATGGCAAAAGTCATAATTATGAGATAAAAAAATGAAATTATGTCTCAAAATTATGAGATAAGTCAATTATGCAAAAAATTTGAAATTTGAAAAAGTCAATGACAGTCAAAAATGTATTAAAGTCATAACTATGACATAAAAATTTATGACAAAAATTCTGAATGTTTGACATAATTATGACTTTTATCTCAATTTTTTCTTTTTGTATTAATTTAGACTTTTCATGTCATTATTATGTTTTTATGTCATAATTGACCATTCGCCCCCTTTAGTTACTGTTGCTATGTCCGACAAACCATGCCGATCTCTCGCCACACTTCATGTTCTCACACAGTGAAAAATACATCGCGAAGCAAAGAGGACACTGACAACGCGTCGACAGACAAGACGGAGTTACTTTTGCTATGAAACAAAGTCTCAAATTTTGTCATTTTTAAAAAATGTAAACAAGCATGTAAACCGTTTTGTGGCTCTTTAATGTGTAATGACAGATCGCTGTAGTGACTCAGTTCAAGTGGCTCGTAAAGCGATCATCTCTTCTTAATTTATAGCATCAAATAAACATGAATGAACATCAGAAGGAATGTTGTTTCAATCGCGGAAAGACGTCAAGACACACCATTTTTCAAGTTTAAGTCCACTGAGGTTAATCTTCTAACTCCTGACTGTTTTGTCTGACAAAATGGCGGATTCGGCATTGTGATTGGTTAGATCGCCTGTCAATCAAACTCCTGGTGAAGGGTCAATTATGACTTTTTTATCTCACGATTTTGAATAATGCCAAAAATGGGCTTCCGTACTCACATGTTTCTCCTCTAGAGTTTCAGAAGTGAGCTCAAACTGAGCTCAGGTTTGCTCAAGTCTGCAGTCAAAAGTCTCAGTATGATCTCAAACATTTCTCATCAAATGATCTGAGCTGCTCCACATTTATTTTCCATATGTTGATTTTCTCATCTGTTTTCTCATCTGAGTCTGTTTACATTTTTTCTTAAGGAATTTTAGAATAAATATCTGAGGCTAAGTTGATACTTAAACTAAACAACTGAGAAGTGAAATATGATAAGACAATATCTGCAATAAAAATGTTCACACTGAAGGTGTATCTCCATTATATTTGCCCACTGTAGACTCTGAACGACATGGACTGTGAAAACCGGATGTTTTATAAACACTATTTACAGATGATGAGTTTTCGGATAACAGCAGGACAGGAGGTTTATTCCTCCGAGTTCATGTTCTGCTGATTATTTGTCATTGAAGTTCTGACTGACTCAAAGTCTCCTGAGAGAGAATCAGAAAACACAGCTGCACTGGAGAAGGAAACCCGAACCTCATCATCCCACTCCAAGCATCTGCTCTACATACGTTCCTGCATTCAATCCCAGGTGTCTCACAAGAGCCGGGAAAGCTCGGATTCCACCGACTCACACGAGAGGCAGATCAAGTTTCATTCGGTGTGTGTTTATGATCTCAAACACAGAAACATCTCTAGAGTCCAAACACACAGATGGAGGTCCTGCAGGAGATGACCTCCTTCCTCCATCAGGGTGTCCTGTTACCTACAGACATAGAGGCATTATTAGATATATTTACTAACACAAATCCTAATAAACACTGATTATTGAAGTAGTACATTTTACAAGAAAATACTATTTCAGTCTTTCTGCTTCACAATGTCTTGTTTAATCCAATCTGTAACTCTGTAATTATTTGTTAAACTTACTAGCAACTTCTGACTGAAAATGTTTTTAAAGTAAATCCTACATCATTTTTTTTAAAAGTGTGATTGAGCACAAAAAGCTTGTTTTAAACATTACATTTCTGTAAACAGTCAAGCTCAACCATTTTACCCTGTTCCCAATGTTTTTGTAAGTGATCAAACAAATATTCTTTTTGAAGTTATAAAGACTAATTTATAAATATGAGTTTACTTTGCAGCCTTCAGTCTTTGCTCGAACAAAGCTACTGTATGTCCTCCATTTTTTTTTTTTTTTTTTTTTTTTTTTTTTTGAATGACGTCGATCACTGCTTTCCGGCATACACCACGCCTATCAAGTAATGGTACTGTTGCCAGTGGAAACACAAGCCGGTGTGGTGCTGAATTCCTACCTCTGCCAAATTATTACCCCCCTATTGGTAGGTTTAGGATTAGGGGTGGGGTTAGGATTATCAGATAGCGACTTCAACAAGGGGGGGTAATAATTTGGCAGAGAGTTGAAATTTGGCACAACACCGGATCAGGGTCCCGAATCGTACATACTGTACTGAACTGAACCGTACCGCTCAGTGGAAAAGAGCCATAAAGGCTTGTTCACACCAAGAATGATAACTATAAAGATAAAGATAATGATACAGTTCTAAAAATCCTTCTCAATATTAAGTTCACACCACAGCTATAACAATGACGAGAAACAACATCTTTATAGTTATTGTTCTTGGTGTGAACGGGCCTTAAAATATCAAATAGTTTGCTTTCATTAAAAAAAAAAAAAAATTAAACCCATCATAACAGGAAAAACATGCATAATTCATGAACAGAGTCCTCAGGTGTTCTGTGATTGCCATGTAATTAATGCAAATTCACAATATGACACACCTCAGATCATCACAAACGTTAGTCTTCATCACACAGACCATTGTGTAGAAATATTGTGCTTTCCCACAACTATAGATTTTGAAATAGAACTGCTGAATCATTTTTTGGATTATCTAAAAATCAGTGTGTGTGTGTGTGTGTGTGCGCGTGTGTGTCACTTAACTCTCTAGTGAAGAAACCAGTGAAATGTGACACCGGGTCTGGCGTTTGAAATCAGTCCGTACATGTCACACTAACTCATACAAACTTCCTTTACATCTGTTTATATTCATTCAGTCTGTAATACAGTCTACCAAACACAACAACATCTCTAAAACACCCAGCATCTTTCCCTTTTCTCTCTCTGTGTAACAAAAACTGTCTGTACTAAAGTCTCACCATTTAATGTCATGAAATAATTAGTGTTTTTGAATACTGTAAAATAAGCTATATAAGAAGGCAATGCACATTTTGATTAAAAGAAATACAATGTGTATGTCTCTACCTTCTCAAAAATACATCTTATGGCTATAACATACAACTAATGTCTAAAAAGAGTGCCTTAAAGAGTTTACACACTAATAAAACGGTCAGAATGTGCATTAAAGCATTCTTTAAGTGGCTTTTGAAACTAAATAAATAAATAATGAAAAATGCTTTTGTTCTTGCTGTAAAAAGACAAAGCGAGCTGCAGTCTCCATCTGCTGGTAGTCAGTTAGATTACAAGACAGAGAAAGAGACGTACTGACTATTTTTTATTATATTTAATATATATATATATATATATATATATATATATATATTACACAGCTGTGTAGAAAATGTGCATTCATCATATGATAAACATAAGAATATTAACAGCAACATTTTAAAAGTAAGATTAATTTTGTAATAAGCCTATGTGGAGTAAAAATAACAAATTTTTTTTTTTTTTTTTTTACACAAATAGATGAAAGTACCAGTTGTTCTTAATTAACAAAAAATAAAAAAAATTCAATTTTGAAAAATAAACTATGAAATCAAAAGGTGATTTTCTCTGTATAGAAACTTGAAGCTATTTTAAAAAGCAATCTGTGATTACTACTATTTCAGTGCTCAAACATATTCAAGAAAAATAAATAACCTTACCTGTCCTGAAATTAAGTTGCGTCTGACGCAGAGTGATGTAAACTACATTTCCCACAATGCTCTAGTACTGCTGCGCGCCATCCTGGAAATGATACAGTTATAAAGTTCAATGTGTTTAGTTTCAGAGAAATGTTGTGATAAATTAATGAATAAACAATGTCGAACGAGATCAGTGTGTCGTTTTCTCAGCTCGTCTGGAGGGTTTCTAATTAATTCATGTCACTGTTTTTCTCGTTGGCAACTTTTAACTGCAGATAATCTTTAAATACAAATCTTGATCAATATTATGAAGATGGTTAATTAACGAATTAACCTTTTGTGTCAGATAAATGATGATCCAGGTGGCGTTTTGTGGATGGTAAGAATTTCACTTTAACCGAGAAACATGTTATACTTCTATAAGACAATTAAGCCTATGCGTTTAAAAAGTGTTTTTGTTTTTCATAATACTTTTGCAGGTTGGTTATGCTGTTCCAGCTGGATTATGCTTTTCGATTTTCTGTAAACAACAAATAACAGGTAAACAGTGTTTCAGTGATCACTATATAAGCAAAGTTATGTCCAGAAGACGTCTTTGTCGCAAAAATTGTACGTTGAAAAGACATTCACTGAGGAGCCAGAATGAAAGTTTTTATGATGTCTTTTTTTGACTTCTTCTGCACGTTCGACATAGATGTTCATGTAACCTCCGTACAAGTTTAAAAAAAAAAAAAAAAACGAACTTCAGATGCAGATCCATCTAGATCTAGGCAGTAAAATACACGTTCACACCTTTAGACAATTTAGCATCTGTTATTCACACATCTTGACAGTGTTTCCTACTGAGCGACTTGTGCTGCCCTTAGACAGACAGACAGTACAACATACAGTAAATCCTCAGTGAACCCTGCTCAGTGTTTATATGAGTCCAATCTACACATAAGAGAAAGACTGAAACAGTGTTGAAGTTAATGAGACAATAAGTGATCAAATAACTGATGATTGAGCATTTGGTAAAATCAACTGCAAGTAAAAGACATTAAATCTCTAAAGATCTCAGCAGAGGAGGATTAAACATCTCCACAAACAGCATTAGCATCTTCACTTATTACTAACCAGACTAACTTTATTTCTGTCAGACGCCTATAGAAGTTCTTACAGACAATTAACTGAGGTTTAGATGTTGATGTTTCATTTGAAGTCATTGTGGTGTTCAGTGTTTGCTTTAGTTGGGTTATTGGTCCTTGTTCTTCTTGTTTTAGTTTTTCTATGGTTGATGTAATTGTGTATTCATAAAATATATTTGTTGTGGCACAAAACAAGCATCTAATGTTCTGTTTTTAAATCTGTGTTTATATTCAGTGTTTATAGCCACCAGTGGCCTGTTGTATGAAGCTAGTTGAACAAAAGTAGGTTTGGAGTTGACAAATCCAGATAAATCCAACCTGGTTTAGATCAGGATTAACTGTTGCACAGCGCTTGGTATAAACTTTCTCTGACAACTCAGGTTTAATCCAGAGTTTGCAAAGTGCGTGCACCTGAAAGTGTGACACGTGCCACAAACAGCCAATCACACGGAATGAGGAGAACGTCAGTGTGATTCACTTCTTGCGAGAGAGCCACGCAATTCATGCCTCTTCTGAAGATTAAGAGATCGTTATGAAAAATATGAAATTTACAAAGCAGGAATAAACACTGCTGCAGTGAAAGTTTGAGAAGGCATCTGAAAGAAAATATCTGACTATATCAATGCATGTGAATCAAACAAATAGAGTGCCTCAGGGATGACGCATTTTTGTAGGCAAAATCTGGAAGCGAGTTAGCATTTTAGGACTTCCTGTTCCAACGCCGTAAATTCTATGGGTTTTTTGAATGGGTTTTTGCTAAATCGCCTGAAATAAGGTCTGTGGTTAACAAAGCCTCTAAATACTTTCACATTTTGATCTATGACATAAAACACACCAGTTATAACCCACTTGTGATTTTTTTAAACTTTTACTGTGTCTTAAAATCGGCAGTTGCTAACAAATTGCTAAAATGGACTACTTCCTTTGGCGGGGACTTTAGACGTCATTAAAAATGGGACATTTGGACAGCATTTCTCATGAAAAAGTGGATAAGTATTCATAACAGCGCAGATCATAATCAGTGAGCATGTTTATAAATAAAGTTGTTTTCTAAATAAAGTTTGAGGAAGCTTGGTGGTGACGACGTTGATCCGCGACCATGGTGTGTTGTAGTCCGTTTATAGCCTACTGTTAGGTTTTTATATCTGATGACTTTATTTAGGCTTCAAAATCTATAAATGTTGTGTTAACTTGTAAAGATTATCTTGATAGACAAAACGTGTAAGTGTCATAACCCTTTGTTAAACACAGAGCTTATTTTCTGCGATTTTCCAAAAGTCTATGGGAAAAATGCATAGGCTTTCAACCAAGGGAACCCGTGTGCCACTAACTTCCGGGTTGGCCTACAAAAACGCGTCATGGGGCACTCTATAGACCAAATAATTAATATAGTTTCACAAAGAGCTCCAAAGAATACATGTAAAATTAATCTGTTTAAAAGCTTTATACATTATGCATGTATTATATTTATTTTAATTTAAAAGCCAAGTTTAATGTTGTCAATTAATATAATAGGCCTAATTATATGAATGTCATGAATTATTCATAATTTTAATTTATTTAATATAAATATAATGAATAATTAACAGCAAAAGAAGAGCAAGTTTGTCTCTAAAATGTTTTCACTATAAACTGATTTAATTTGGAGCGAGAGATACAGGGGGAGTGGCTTTATTGCATCAGATACAGGTCACTTTACTCACAGCTGATTGGTCCAGTTTGGGTTTGCGATCTCTAACTCAGAATAAAATCTGCTCCGGAGCAGGTTAGCCGTGTAGCGTAAGTTACCCTAGCAATGAAACCCGCTAAAAACCAATCCACCTTCAAAGCCCGAAAAAACAGAGTTTACTCAAACTAATTTTGAACTTACATGTGTAGAAACTGAAACTGGCTTCGTGCAACAGGCCACACATCCTTGTGTAACTGAACAAACAAAATGTTTTGCACATGGACAAAAGCGACATGAACGCGACATATTCATGTACAGTCAGATGTTCTTTGTCTGTATGTCAGTAAATCAAACCCGTGACTAAACATCAACTTGCGTTGTTGACACGCAAAACTCCCATTTTAGCTTAAGTCTATATCTGTTGGTAGTCAATTAGATTACAAGACAGAGAAAGAGATGTACTGACTACTATTTATTATTTTTAAATATATATATATATATATATATATTAAGAAAAATACTTCCCAGCTAGAAAATGTGCAAATTTTAAAGTAAGATGAATTTTGTAATAAGCCTATGTGGAGTAAAAAGAACAAAGAAACTTTTTTTTACACAAATAGATGAAAGTACCAGTTATTAAAAAAACTATGTGATCAAAAGTTGATTTTCTCTGTAAAGAAACTTGAAGCTATTTTAAAAAGCAATTTGTGATTACTACTATTTCAATGCTCAAACATATTCAAGAAAAATAAATAACCTTACCTGTCCTGAAATTGATCCTTCGTCGGGAGTTTGATTGACATGCAAACTAACCAAGAAGAAGATTAAAGGTGCATTCACGCAGCCTCGTAATTCCTGTAGTTATGAGATTCTAGCTTGTAAAAAGTGTTCACGTCCTCGTAGAGCTCGTAATTACTGAGTTTTCTGAAAGCTCCCACATGTACCACCTGACCGCTGTAGATTCATAGGCGTTGATAGTGGTGCCATGGAAACGCATGATTCCCAGTCCAAGGACCAAAAAGACGTGAACATCTCTGAATATAAGGTCACGTGTTGTCATTTCAAGATTCCGGTAAATACGAGGTGGCGTGAACGCAGCATAACCTCCGTGGACTCAAAGCCACTGGAAGGCAAGCCTGCAACCTTTAGCCAAAAAAGCGTAACGGCTAATGCTAACGCTCCGCCCCCCGCGGTACGCAGGGAATGAGACCAGAGGCCATTTTTTGAATGGATGTCAATGGATGAGAGGCTTCACTATGCTGATTAAACAGCTTTTGTGGGGAAATAGCTAATCATTTAATTAAACTACAGCCTGTTTGCTAATCTTCAGCATGTTTTACACTAAACAATACTTTCGTTGGGAACTATATGTAGATGTTAGCTTGATAAAATGTATATTTTCAAGAGAAGGCAAACTAGGGAATGTTGCGACTGACATCACTGCCATTACATGATAGGCTGAGAGGTGCCACACGTGATTAAGTTAGCCGTTACGCTTTTTCCAATGGTAAGAGATACAGACCCATAATATACAATCTCTGGTGGACTTGAACTTGAAAAATGGTGTGTACTGACGTCTTTCCACGTTTGAAACAACATTCCTTATTGTTATAATTTCTTAAAAAATTACACAGTTTGAAAGCTGGGACTTTGTTTAATATCATAAGTAACCTGCTCTGTTGTCTGTCGACGTGTTGTCAGTGTCCTCTTTGCTCTGCGATGTATTTTTCACTCTGTGTGGCATGACAGCGCCATGGCTTGTCGGATAAAAGCAACACTACTTCTAAGACAATTAGGCCTATGCGTTTTAAAGGGGTGATGAACTGAGAAATCAAATTTTCCTTGAATTTTTGACATATAAGAGGTCATCATACTACAAGAATATCCTGTAAGTTTTAGAGCTGAAAACTTCCTTGTTAGTCCAGTAAAAGCTTTAATTGACACCAGACCCAGCAAGGATTTACAAAGTGGGGATCTATGATGTCAAAGGGCAGCAAGCACCACCTCTGCAGAAGAAGATCAACGCCTACTTCATCCCTGCCTGTTTAGCCCCGCCCACCGATTCACGCATGACATGCAATAGAATAGATAGCCTAAGTAACATAGGCCTACCAGATTGAGCTACCAAGCCATAAACATGCTGTTGAGGATTACAAAATATTGTGCAGTGCCTGGACTCGACAGGACTCTAATGCAACAACATGTAAGTAACAGTGTTAATTCTAATGCCTGATCTGATATGTAATGATTCATGTACAGTCAGATGTTCTTTGTCTGTATGTCAGTAAATCAAACCCGTGACTAAACATCAACTTGCGTTGTTTCTCTTAGTAGCATGAAAATAATCTGTTATTTAACGGTGATTAAATTATATAAAGAAAGCCCCCGTTGTAATCGTTGGAGCAGCGCGCGCTGAAGCTGTCAATCAAACAGTGCAAGTTTATCAGGGACTGACATGCGCAAAACTCCCGTTTTATTCAACAAGTCTTTTAGTTATATCGCGTTTGCACTGTTAGTTATGATAAAAGCATTTGTTAATGTACAGAAATTGAGTTGCAATGACGAGATCACTGCTTTCATGCACTCAACACCTCTGTGATTGGCTACATACTCATCACTGCAACCTTTTATGCCACAATCTAAATATAATGCCATAGATCTAAATGTAATGCAACACTTTTCATGATTAGTTAACCTTGAGAGCTGTAATAGTAAAAACACACTAAAAGAGAGTAATAATTGTCTACTTCATATGCAAAGATGTCACAGCAGTGGGTTTTCTGTCAACAACAAATAACAGGTAAACAGTGTTTCAGTGATCACTATATAAGTTATAAAGTTATGTCCATAAGACGTCGATCTATGTCACAAAAATTGTACGTTGAAAAGACGTCCACTGAGGAGCCAGAATGAAAGTTTTTATGATGTCTTTTTTTGACTTCTTCTGCACGTTCGACATAGATGTTCATGTAACCTCCGTACAAGTTTAAAAAAAAAAAAAAAAAAAAACGAACTTCAGATGCAGATCCATCTAGATCTAGGCAGTAAAAGACACGTTCACACCTTTAGACAATGTAGCATCTGTTATTCACACATCTTGACAGTGTTTCCTACTGAGCCACTTGTGCTGCCCTTAGACAGACAGAGAGTACAACATACAGTAAATCCTCAGTGAACCCTGCTCAGTGTTTATATGAGTCCAATCTACACATAAAAGAAAGACTGAAACAGTGTTGAAGTTAATGAGACAATAAGTGATCAAATAACTGATGATTGAGCATTTGGTAAAATCAACTGCAAGTAAAAGACATTAAATCTCTAAAGATCTCAGCAGAGGAGGATTAAACATCTCCACAAACAGCATTAGCATCTTCACTTATTACTAACCAGACTAACTTTATTTCTGTCAGACGCCTACTGAATTTCTTATAGACAATTAACTAAGGATTAGATGTTGATGTTTCATTTGAAGTCATTGTGGTGTTCAGTGTTTGCTTTAGTTGGGTTATTAGGGCCCAAGCGAAAATTCGCGCAGGGCCCTCTTGTTCTTCTAAGGATTATTAGGGCCCAAGCGAAAATTCGCGCAGGGCCCTCTTGTTCTTCTAAGGATTATTATTATTTTTTTTATTTTTTATTTTTTTTTTTTTTCCGTCTTCCGGGGCTTTTTGGGGGCCTTAACATGCTCAAAAACTCTTGAAAATTGGCACACACATTGGAATCCGCGGCCATTAGGACGCCGGAGAGGCTGGTACCCGGGCGTGGCAGGGGGGCTCGACAGCGCCCCCTTGAAAAAAGTCTGAAAATTTGGTCCATATATTAAACATGCTTGCACGTATTAGTATGAAACTCGGTACACATATAGACCTCATCGGGCCGAACAACTTTCGCGCTCTAAGTTAATCGCCACGCCAACAGGAAGTCAGCTATTAAGGGTTGTTTGAAAAACGCATGCTCTGGAATTTGATATACTCCTCCTAGACGATTAATCCGATCGCCACCAAACTCGGTCAGCATGAAGTCAAGACACTGATGATTAAAAATTGCCAGGGGATTTTTGATATCTCGAACGGTTTGGCCGTGGCGAGGCAACGAATTTATGGCGAGAAAAAGGAAACAGGAAATGTGTTATAACGTCTTAATACATATATTGATCTTTATGAAACTTCACGAGTGTGTTCGTTATAGGAGTCTGATCACATGGATGTGACTATTGTGAGTCAAAGTTATAGCGCCACCAACTGGCAGCAGGAAGTGTATCACTTTTTGAAATGTTTTGAGATCACCCTCTTATTTTTACCTGATTTGCTTCAAACTTCATCAGTGTAATGTCAATACACAGCAGATGTAGACCTATGACAGGATTTTTGATATTTGAAATATTGTTGCCATGGCAACAGGTCAAACTGTAATAATATTCTTGAGTGTTTTTGAGGCTCTTAACATGCTTCAAATTGCATGAAACTCGACACACACATCAATATTGTCAACCAGTAGACATGGACAAGCCATAGAAATGGGCGTGGTGGAGGGGCTCAGTAGCGCCACCTTTTGACAAAAGTGGGGGGGTTAGTTTTTCCTACAGTCACCAAACTCGGTACACATATTATTCTCATCAAGCCGGACAATTTTCTAATTTACATTCATTAGCTCCGACCAACAGGAAGTCAGCTATTTTGGTTTGAATGTTAATTTTTTGAAAAAACAGGCTATGAATTTTATACTACTACTCCTACAGGGTTTATCCAATTTACACCAAGCTTTTTTTAACTTGTTGCGAACACATTGAAGTTGTTTAATTGCAAACGGATTTTGGATATCTCAAACGGTTTGGCCGTGGCGAGGCAACGAATTTATGGCGAGAAAAGGGAAACAGGAAATGTGTTATAACTTCTGCATACATTGATTGATGTTTATGAAACTTCAGGAGTGTGTTGGTTGTAGTAGTCTGATCACATGGATGTAACTATTGTGAGTCAAAGTTATAGCGCCACCAAATGGCAGCAAGAAGTGTATCACTTTTAAAATGCTTTGAGATCACCCTCTTATTTTTACCTGATTTGCTTCAAACTTCATCAGTGTAATGTCAATACACAGCAGATGTAGACCTATGACAGGATTTTTGATATTTGAAATATTGTTGCCATGGCAACAGGTCAAACTGTAATAATATTCTTGAGTGTTTTTGAGGCTCTTAACATGCTTCAAATTGCATGAAACTCGACACACACATCAATATTGTCAACCAGTAGACATGGACAAAGCCATAGAAATGGGCGTGGTGGAGGGGCTCAGTAGCGCCACCTTTTGACAAAAGTGGGGGGGTTAGTTTTTCCTACAGTCACCAAACTCGGTACACATATTATTCTCATCAAGCCGGACAATTTTCTAATTTACATTCATTAGCTCCGACCAACAGGAAGTCAGCTATTTTGGTTTGAATGTTAATTTTTTGAAAAAACAGGCTATGAATTTTATACTACTACTCCTACAGGGTTTATCCAATTTACACCAAGCTTTTTTTAACTTGTTGCTAACACATTGAAGTTGTTTAATTGCAAACGGATTTTGGATATCTCAAACGGTTTGGCCGTGGCGAGGCAACGAATTTATGGCAAGAAAAGGGAAACAAAGTGTTATAACTTCTGCATACATTAATTGATTTTGATGAAACTTTGGCTTAGCCTTCGTTGTACAAGGCTGATCACATGGATTTGACTATTGTGATTCAAAGTCATAGCGCCACCAACTGGAAGCAGAAAATGTGTCACTTTCAGCATACATTGAGATCACCCTCTTATTTTTACCTGATTTGCTTCAAAATTCATCAGAATAATGTTAAAACTTGGCACATGTAATCCTTTGAAAATGGGAAGGGAGGAGGGGCTCTATAGCGGCACCTTGTAGTGCAGTAAATGTGGAGTGAATTTGACATAGTCCTTTGATGTTTAACCGTTTTAAGTGCCTATTGCCCGCTGTGCACAGTTGCCCTGAAGCCACCGGGGTGGCGGTGCCACCGGGCTTGGGCCCGCCATCGCTGCTCGCAGCTATATTTATTATTTATTTATTTATTTTTTTTTTTTTTTTCCGTCTTCCGGGGCTTTTTGGGGGCCTTAACATGCTCAAAAACTCTTGAAAATTGGCACACACATTGGAATCCGCGGCCATTAGGACGCCGGAGAGGCTGGTACCCGGGCGTGGCAGGGGGGCTCGACAGCGCCCCCTTGAAAAAAGTCTGAAAATTTGGTCCATATATTAAACATGCTTGCACGTATTAGTATGAAACTCGGTACACATATAGACCTCATCGGGCCGAACAACTTTCGCGCTCTAAGTTAATCGCCACGCCAACAGGAAGTCAGCTATTAAGGGTTGTTTGAAAAACGCATGCTCTGGAATTTGATATACTCCTCCTAGACGATTAATCCGATCGCCACCAAACTCGGTCAGCATGAAGTCAAGACACTGATGATTAAAAATTGCCAGGGGATTTTTGATATCTCGAACGGTTTGGCCGTGGCGAGGCAACGAATTTATGGCGAGAAAAAGGAAACAGGAAATGTGTTATAACGTCTTAATACATATATTGATCTTTATGAAACTTCACGAGTGTGTTCGTTATAGGAGTCTGATCACATGGATGTGACTATTGTGAGTCAAAGTTATAGCGCCACCAACTGGCAGCAGGAAGTGTATCACTTTTTGAAATGTTTTGAGATCACCCTCTTATTTTTACCTGATTTGCTTCAAACTTCATCAGTGTAATGTCAATACACAGCAGATGTAGACCTATGACAGGATTTTTGATATTTGAAATATTGTTGCCATGGCGACAGGTCAAACTGTAATAATATTCTTGAGTGTTTTTGAGGCTCTTAACATGCTTCAAATTGCATGAAACTCGACACACACATCAATATTGTCAACCAGTAGACATGGACAAAGCCATAGAAATGGGCGTGGTGGAGGGGCTCAGTAGCGCCACCTTTTGACAAAAGTGGGGGGGTTAGTTTTTCCTACAGTCACCAAACTCGGTACACATATTATTCTCATCAAGCCGGACAATTTTCTAATTTACATTCATTAGCTCCGACCAACAGGAAGTCAGCTATTTTGGTTTGAATGTTAATTTTTTGAAAAAACAGGCTATGAATTTTATACTACTACTCCTACAGGATTTATCCAATTTACACCAAGCTTTTTTTAACTTGTTGCGAACACATTGAAGTTGTTTAATTGCAAACGGATTTTGGATATCTCAAACGGTTTGGCCGTGGCGAGGCAACGAATTTATGGCGAGAAAAGGGAAACAGGAAATGTGTTATAACTTCTGCATACATTGATTGATGTTTATGAAACTTCAGGAGTGTGTTGGTTGTAGTAGTCTGATCACATGGATGTAACTATTGTGAGTCAAAGTTATAGCGCCACCAAATGGCAGCAAGAAGTGTATCACTTTTAAAATGCTTTGAGATCACCCTCTTATTTTTACCTGATTTGCTTCAAACTTCATCAGTGTAATGTCAATACACAGCAGACGTAGACCTATGACAGGATTTTTGATATTTGAAATATTGTTGCCATGGCAACAGGTCAAACTGTAATAATATTCTTGAGTGTTTTTGAGGCTCTTAACATGCTTCAAATTGCATGAAACTCGACACACACATCAATATTGTCAACCAGTAGACATGGACAAAGCCATAGAAATGGGCGTGGTGGAGGGGCTCAGTAGCGCCACCTTTTGACAAAAGTGGGGGGGTTAGTTTTTCCTACAGTCACCAAACTCGGTACACATATTATTCTCATCAAGCTGGACAATTTTCTAATTTACATTCATTAGCTCCGACCAACAGGAAGTCAGCTATTTTGGTTTGAATGTTAATTTTTTGAAAAAACAGGCTATGAATTTTATACTACTACTCCTACAGGGTTTATCCAATTTACACCAAGCTTTTTTTAACTTGTTGCTAACACATTGAAGTTGTTTAATTGCAAACGGATTTTGGATATCTCAAACGGTTTGGCCGTGGCGAGGCAACGAATTTATGGCAAGAAAAGGGAAACAAAGTGTTATAACTTCTGCATACATTAATTGATTTTGATGAAACTTTGGCTTAGTCTTCGTTGTACAAGGCTGATCACATGGATTTGACTATTGTGATTCAAAGTCATAGCGCCACCAACTGGAAGCAGAAAATGTGTCACTTTCAGCATACATTGAGATCACCCTCTTATTTTTACCTGATTTGCTTCAAAATTCATCAGAATAATGTTAAAACTTGGCACATGTAATCCTTTGAAAATGGGCAGGGAGGAGGGGCTCTATAGCGGCACCTTGTAGTGCAGTAAATGTGGAGTGAATTTGACATAGTCCTTTGATGTTTAACCGTTTTAAGTGCCTATTGCCCGCTGTGCACAGTTGCCCTGAAGCCACCGGGGTGGCGGTGCCACCGGGCTTGGGCCCGCCATCGCTGCTCGCAGCTGTATTTGGTCCTTGTACTTCTTGTTTTAGCTTTTCTACGGTTGATGTAATTGTGTGTTCATATATTTGTTGTGGCAAAGAAAGCCAAGATAAAACAGGATCAGGTGTTATCAGCTCACAAAACAAGCATCTCATTATCTGTTTTTAATTTTGTGTTTATATTCAGTGTTTATAGCACCAGCCTTGTGTAACTGCAGTATTGGCACCAATAGCATTAAAATGTTTTGCACATGGACACGAATGTTCTTTGTGTCATTAATGTCATGAATGTGATGTATTTTGAAGTGAAAACCAAGTAAGAAGATTGCAGTATTGTCAAACAAGTTCCTTGTTCCTACTAAACACATATTTATATTTAAGATATTTATAAAATATGTTAATATGGGATCTTCTTCGAAGAATGCATGTTTTTTTCAGAATTGTTCTACTTTTTTTATAGTCATTTCTGATAGCACATATTCTACAGTTGTAACAATCACTGTAGAGTAAAACTTTTTTTTTGAGGTTTTTTTTTTTTTTTTTTGAGTTTGCTCAAACTGAACTCAAACCTGGGTAAACACTTAAACTTGCTTTGTGAGACAGACCTCTGCATAAATAATGTTAAGCTGTTTTAGATTATTTTGAAGAGAAAATGTTAAACGATTTACAGCTAAAGTAACCATAGCCTACACAACAATCATTTCCATTCCAGGAGTCAAACAAGAGACATACACTTTGATATATTTAGAAAATCCTAAGATCACAAGTCATAATGTTCTACAAAAAAATATAGCCTATATGTGAACTGCTTTTGCATGGTTTACCCTCCACTACACCCCTGCTTATATTCAATTTGGTCTTCTTGAGATACAAGACAATAAGAGACATGTTTAATGCTTGTAGAGAATTTTATTGAGGGTCATCATTCACTACTCTCTAAAACAAAGAAACTTTTGTTTACTCATCAGCTGTTAACAACTTCCACGCTTTTTACCAAACTGGCATTCAATTTTTTGCTTATAAATTATACTGTAATCAATCATGTGAAAAGTAAAAGAAGAGAAGTTTGCACTAAAACAACCTGGAAAAGAAAGACAGAAAAGAAGCACATGAATAGGGAAACAAACTGAAGCTATGTGATGCTACATTCAGCTGGCTTTTTTGCTTTACCATAATGTACAGGGAGACCTTTTTCACATGTCAAAGTGATTGGAATTTTTTTTCGTTTAACGTTATTTTTATATTTACAAACTGTTTTTTCAAAAATACAATCAATAACTTTAAACCTAGTATTGCTTATAAAGGTCTTTCCATCCTTTTGCTGTTTTCCATCCTTACAAACGTCTGTAATTTCATCTTCGGTTGCCATTATGAAGGTGTTTATTTGTTTGCAATGGCCGTCTTTATTGATGCGTCTATTATTGATCACAGCAGTACAATCCCTTCCAGCCATGTTGAGTCGACCCACATGTTTGTTTTTGAAAGCCTCATAACTCTGGCTGTAAGTGGACAATGGTGCACATATAACCAGCAGCAGAATCACGGTAGACTGATGGATCTTCATGACCTGCTGAACAAAACATATCGAAGCACCGTCTGATATTTGGCCTAATAAAGCAGTTTGTGCGCATTCAGTTACACAAATATTAAGTGAAAATAAATGAGAGTTGACTTACTTCAGTGTCTTCTTTTGTCTGTAGGCTGTGAAACAATTAAAAGCAAAGTCAATCACAAACCCCAGAAAATACAGCAGATTTTCTTCAGGAAAAGACATATTATCAAAGTGTTGCTTTTTTTATACCCATTACTCAATGCTTTAAAGATTATTGATAGACCACCTTTTTACAAACTTTTTTAACTTACAAAAAAAACAAAAAAAAACAGCACTGTACATGTTATACAAATATAAAATGAGCTTGTGTAAACTGATACTCACAGGTTGCGGTTGTTGGACCAGTTCGAATGAAGAGACAAAAGTCTGAGATGGAGAATATCAATGTTCTTTAATGTTGATCAGTGAGATGAACCGAGTGGAAGCAGGAAAGAAGAAGAAACTAATGAGAGTCTAAGTCTCTCGATCTTTATATAGTATGTGGGTGTCCCGTTCTTTGCCTCTGACAGCAAAACAGGAAACTGGTCTTGCAAATTGCATTATCTGCAAAGGGACCCTAGTCCTTTATTAATACAAGAAAAATTAAATAGAGATAGAAAAATAGTACATTCCCACATTCCCCCTACATTTTAATAACATGTTTAATCTAAATGTCTTCTACAAGTAGATTTTAATCTTAATCTTTAATCTTAATTTTGGGTCATTAGCAATGGTACAGCTGACTGGGGACACACCACCTTGTGGTCCATTGTCCATACTCCTTCATAATCAAGTTTTGCACCCCCGCACTCATTTAATCCCAAATGTCCTTTTTTAGAGCTGAACTTTACAACTCTCTCAAAAATGACACATTTATTGTTTTTATTTGGTTCAGAGCTTGTGGTTTCTTAGGCCGTGTGTCCACCAAAGCGTTTTTAGCCAGCTGAAAACGCTAGGCGCTCTGCTTAAAACGCCCGTCTGTGAGCGCTTGAGAGCGCTTCAGCAGCGCAGCGTTTTTTTCCGTTGAGACGCTTTGTTGCTATGATACGGAATATCCGCGTCACTGTTACTTAAAACTGATTTTGCGGGTAATTTGTTTCAGGCTAAAAATGTTCACACAATGTGAAATTACTTGCTATGTATGTTCGGAGACCAGCAATATTAATTTCTCATCCATTTTGTTTCTGTTTGTTGATGTCGCTGTACAGCA
The DNA here is from genome assembly GCA_036281575.1 of Ancherythroculter nigrocauda. NCBI lineage: Eukaryota > Metazoa > Chordata > Actinopteri > Cypriniformes > Xenocyprididae > Ancherythroculter > Ancherythroculter nigrocauda. The sequence goes on along the minus strand of VTFQ01000001.1, from coordinate 64,570,706 downwards.
AGAATGTGACAGTTGGACGGAGTTCTATTTGTCCCGCCCCTCCTCCACTCTGATTGGACGGCTGGCTAAAAAGTGACCGTGATGAGCGCAGCATTTTACTCAAAGTTGAGCATTCTTCAACTCGAGGCGACCAGTAAAAAACGCCGAGCTCTCAGCGCTTGAGCGTGAAAAAGACGCTCAGTGCCTCGTTACGCTCCTGGCGTTTAAAAAACGCGGCGCTCCCATTGAAAACAATTGAAAAAGTACGCTAGCAGCTGGAAAAAACGCTCTGGTGGACACACGGCCTTATTGCTGTCTGTGTTTCAGCTGCTGCTCATGCTACCAAATCAGCTCTTTCATTTCCTCTTTCTGTTTCTGTTCTCCCCTTCGTAGGCCTATGCACCTTAACTTTCAGCACTGCTACTTGTGTAGGCTCTCTCAGTGCTTCTATTAATCAGAGACCTCTTTTTGATTTAAAATTGGTGTTTCTGCACCATAGACTGTAAAAAAAGATGGACGACGCGAAGCCGCTTCCTTCCATTGTATTGAACTGAAGCCAAAACGGACGCCGATGGGCGCTGACACGTTACGCAAAAACATTAGTTTGGAACCTGGGCATGAGCAGAAGGAATCGTCAGTGGAGCCCGCAGGCGGAGTCGCTGTATCAAACTTCCGCCCAGACGGCTGCGTCATCATTGATGTATTTTAAATAGGCTATATAAATGATACGTAATTTAAAATTCTACCTATAAAATAATAGGCTATTCTGTTTCTAGAGCAATAATATTTTTGAAACGGCAAATTCAGTAGATAAACTCAATATACTATGCCACTAGAAACAACTCTAAAATGTCAGAAACGGTCCTGCCATTTTAAATAAAAGGTTTAAACTAACGTTACAGGAGATCGATTGCTGTAGACAGTGCTTTATAATTAATTAGAGTAGGCTATCATTAGTTTTATCCTGCTAATTATTATTTTATACCCATAAAAATAATTAGTAACTGCCAGATAACGATCACCTGCTTTTTTCCGTCATGGCTAACGTTAGGCATGTTATCTTGACTAATAACGTTTATTAATTAGCTTATGAAGCCCACATTTAACGTTACCGAGAAAAGCTCAGATATCCGTCAGATCCTGTAGGTCAGTTCAGTTTACTGCTGAACAGCTCATTTTGTCGGTGTGAAATAACACAGAAATTGAAAATTAATAGTTATTTATTTATCTTCAATCTCCCCTCGAAGCTCCGACAGTCCTCAGACAAGCTGTCAATCAACTGTGAATCAGGACGACACGCCCCGTTTCTATAGCACCAAATTGCTAGCTAAAATCAAACTTATCACAAAAACGAACAATTGAATATATATCAGCGTGATAACAACCACCTTAAATGACCAAAACCATGTTTCAGAAAGTTTTATTTATTTGAAGCGGAATTTATTTTTAAGTTTTCACTGAAGTCTCATTTGACTGCACTGAGAGGGCAGGGTTATGACCTGTACTGCATCCAGCCTCCAGGGGGCGATCAAAGAGCCCGCAGCTTCACTTTTCAGGACGTATGAGGCACACCCGTTCTGCACTAGTGCTATAGCCTATTTCTTCCCAAATCTTCAAAAAAAAAAAAAAAAGTCTACAGTCTTGCCTAGTCTACATGCCTCAGTCAGAGCTATTAATTCTGCTACGTGGGCAGTGGTATTATCAGGCAGTTTTTTTTTCTGCTTTCAATATTTGTGCAATGTCTACTGCATATCCTGCTCTTCTTACTCCTTACTTACTTCTTGAGGTTGTTCTAGGAGCATACACCATTTTGACCATCTATGTAGTGTAACCTTTCCCATTGAGAGCATCTAGTAATTTTTGAAAATCTTGCTTGAGAGTTTGTTCATCCTCACTACATATCAAAATATCAATATTGAATTATAGTGGATACACCGGTCCATTTACTTAAAGTTTGTCTCAAAGCTTGATGATAAACTTTAGGACTGTAATGAAAACCTTGTGGCAATCTAGTCAACTTGAATTGATGCCCATTACATGTGAAAGCAAAGAAATTTTGCCAATTTTCGTGCAGTGGTACGGACCAAAATCCATTAGAAATATCAATTACCGAAAAATTATGTCTGGCACATAGAAAATAGTGGAGGGATCTGCTACTAGTGTTGTCGTCATTCTATCTAAAGATTTATTAGCTTCTCAATAGTCAATGGTTAACCTCAATTTCCCATTTAGTTTTTTAACAGGCCACATTGGTGAGTTGCTGCAGGAAGAAGTGCATTTTACTATACCCTGGGCTTCTAGAGATGTATTATTAAATATAATATGTAGACAAAAAAAAATTAAATGAAAACGAGAGAATGTAGAAAATACTGCGCAGCACTAAAACAAAAGATTTCTGGGCATTGAAAGTATTAATTATCTTGCTGGCAATGTAGGCCTCCCTGAGCATTCGGATTTTTTAAAAAATATCTTAATTTGTGTTCTGAAGATAAACGAAGGTCTTATGGGTGTGGAACGACATGAGGGTGAGTAATAAATGACAGAATTTTCATTTTTGGGTGAACTAACCCTTTATTTTTACTCACTTAAACAGTCGTTTTGCATCTAAATAAAATGTATCTTGATTTAAGAAAGTTTACCATCGGACGTCAATGAGTAAAAACATGAACAGACTGGAGAGCCACTTTATAGCAAGTTGTAATTATAATTTAAAGAGACACTGACACTGTTTTACTCGTTTAATACAGTAAAGCTGCTGCTTTAAAGCAGCATGATCAGATGTTTTCTTAACTGCTGTTTTCTCACCGTTGTCATTTTAGTTGTGTGTTTATTTTGTTATTGAGAGGAAAGCGTGCAGCAAATATTTAAATATTCATCTAAACGTCGCTCTCAGACACGTGGACGGCATTAGGACATTTGCTAACAGTATATCACAGATCACACGAGAATGACGTCAATCGCTGCTTTCCGGCATACACCACGCCTATCAAGTAATGGTACTGTTGGCAGTGGAAACGCAAGCCAAAATATTACCCCCCTAGTATTGGTAGGTTGAGGATTAGGTGTGGGGGAGGGGTTAGGATTAAGGGAGGGGTTAGGATTAGGCAATCAGATAGCGACTTCAACAAGCCCTCAGGTGTTCTGTGATTGCCATGTAATTAATGCAAATTCACAATATGACACACCTCAAATCATCACAAACCTTAGTCTTCATCACACAGACCATTGTGTAGAAATATTGTGCTTTCCCACAACTATAGATTTTGAAATAGAACTGCTGAATCATTTTTTGGATTATCTAAAAATCAGTGTGTGTGTGTGTGTGTGTGCGCGTGTGTGTCACTTAACTCTCTAGTGAAGAAACCAGTGAAATGTGACACCGGGTCTGGCGTTTGAAATCAGTCCGTACATGTCACACTAACTCATACAGACTTCCTTTACATCTGTTTATATTCATTCAGTCTGTAATACAGTCTACCAAACACAACAAAATCTCTAAAACACCCAGCATCTTTCCCTTTTCTCTCTCTGTGTAACAAAAACTGTCTGTACTAAAGTCTCACCATTTAATGTCATGAAATAATTAGTGTTTTTGAATACTGTAAAATAAGCTATATAAGAAGGCAATGCACATTTTGATTAAAAGAAATACAATGTGTATGTCTCTACCTTCTCAAAAATACATCTTATGGCTATAACATACAACTAATGTCTAAAAAGAGTGCCTTAAAGAGTTTACACACTAATAAAACGGTCAGAATGTGCATTAAAACATTCTTTAAGTGGCTTTTGAAACTAAATAAATAAATAATGAAAAATGCTTTTGTTCTTGCTGTAAAAAGACAAAGTGAGCTGCAGTCTCCATCTGCTGGTCGTCTATTAGATTACAAGACAGAGATGTACTGACTACTTTTTATTATTTAAAAAAAAAAAAAAAATATATATATATATATATATATATATATATATATATGTATATATATAAGAAAAATATTACACAGCTGTGTAGAAAATGTGCAGTCATCATATGATAAACATAACAGCAACGTTTTAAAGTAAGATGAATTTTGTAATAAGTCTTTGTGGAGTAAAAAGAACAAAGAAACTTTTTTACACAAATAGATGAAAGTACCAGTTGTTCTTAATTAACAAAAAAAATAAAGTTTTCAATTTTGAAAAATAAACTATGAAATCAAAAGGTGATTTTCTCTGTATAGAAACTTGAAGCTATTTTAAAAAGCAATCTGTGATTACTACTATTTCAGTGCTCAAACATATTCAAGAAAAATAAATAACCTTACCTGTCCTGAAATTTAGTCGCGTCTGACGCAGAGTGATGTAAACTACATTTCCCACAATGCTCTAGTACTGCTGCGCGCCATCCTGGAAATTATACAGTTACAAAGTTCAATGTGTTTAGTTTCAGAGAAATGTTGTGATAAATTAAAGGTGCTAAAGAGGATGTTTTGTTTTATACATTTTTGCAATATTACTTGAAACTGTCTTTACTAACTGATAAAAGACTATTTATTAGGTGCACTGAAAGGAATAATATTAATATACATCATCTGTGCACGAGGTAGGGCCTTAAAAACATCAGCCAATCGTTTACGCGATCATCGCGTAAACGATTGGCCCTCCGGCTTGTCAATCACTGCCATGACGTTCCTTGTGAGAGACGAGCGCGGCTGGGCGCTCCAGTAACTTTCCACACTCCACAGGCGCCGCATGCAATGTTTTTGTCCGGAGACAGGAGTAACAACTGCAGATTATGAGTTACCTGCGGTGAGTCCGACATAATGAATCCACTAACACGACACAGCGAATGCCGGTGGTAAACACTCGTGTTCCAATACGAGTGTTTACGAGTTTTGGGAGGCGTTCTTTCGAAGGAGGGGGGTTGTTCTTACGCATGCGCTCATTTCAAAAACTCAGTAACAGTCTTTGGTTTCTCAGTTGACGGAAAGATCCTCTTTAGCACCTTTAATGAATAAACAATGTCGAACGAGATCAGTGTGTCGTTTTCTCAGCTTGTCTGGAGGGTTTCTAATTCATTCATGTCACTGTTTTTCTCATTGGCAACTACGTGCATAAATGTTTTAACTGCAGATAATCTTTAAATACAAATCTTGATCAATATTATGAAGATGGTTAATTAACAAATTCACCTTTTGTTTGTGTCAGATAAATGATGATCCAGGTGGCGTTTTGTGGATGGTAAGAATTTCACTTTAACCGAGAAACATGTTATACTTCTATAAGACAATTAGGCCTAATACGTGTTAATGTGTTTGTTTTTCATAATACTTTTGCAGGTTGGTTATGCTGTTCCAGCTGGATTATGCTTTTCGATTTGCTGTCAACAACAAATAACAGTCTAAACAGTGTTTCAGTGATCACTATAAGCAAAGTTATGTCCAGAAGACGTCTTTGTCGCAAAAGTCGACAGAAAGACAGACAATACAACATGCAGTAAAAACAGTGAGCAAAATATTTCTACACAATGGTCTGTGTGATGAAGACTAACGTTTGTGATGATTTGAGGTGTATCATATTGTGAATTTGCATTTATTACATGACGATCACAGAACACCTGAGGACTCTGTTCATGAATTATGCATGTTTTTCCTGTTATGATGTGGGATTGTCAATAAGGTTTTTGTCAATTAATCAATAATACTTTAGATGTTGATGTTTCATTTGAAGTCATTGTGGTGTTCAGTGTTTGCTTTAGTTGGGTTATTGGTCCTCATACTTCTTGTGTTAGCTTTTCTTTGGTTTCTGAAATTGTGTGTTCATAAAATATATGTGTCGTGGCAAAGAAAGCCAAGATAAAGTTTGCAGATGGACACAAATGTTCTTTGTGTTGTTAATGTCATGCATGTGATGTATTTTGAAGAGAAAAGCAAGTAAGAAGATTGCAGTATTGCCAAACAAGTTATTGTTCCTACTAAACACATATTTATATTTAAGATATTTAAAATATGTTGATATGGGATCTTCTCTTGAAGAGTGCATGTTTTTTTCAGAATTGTTCTACTTTTTTGATGATAGTCATTTCTGATAGCACATATTCTACAGTTGTAACAATCACTAAAGAGTAAGACTCCATTTATCATTTTTTATTTTTATTTTTTGAGTTTGCTCAAACTAAACTCAAACCTGGATAAACACTTAAACCTGACATCTCAGACTTTGATCCTCAGGCTATAAATTGCAAATAAAATAAAATAAAAATGTGACGTTTTCAGTGAGCAGCCAATCATGTGAAGAGTTTCAGAGTGATATACACTTCTCTGCTGAAGATTAAGAGATAATAACCAAACGATAGAAATAATGTAAACACATTTTCTCAGCAACAGGCAACACTATTGCTGCAGTGAAAGCTTCAGAGAACTGCTGGAAGAAAATAACAGAATGAATTAATATTGGCCCATAACAAGGGTAAAAGAGAGTAAATCTGATGAATTAAAACTACAAATGACTATAATAAACTATGAGCATCAGCCGGGGTTTTCTGACTTTCTCTAAAGCTGTTTTGACTGTGAAAAGTCACATTATGTCTTTGAGTATTGTTTGATCATTTGTTATGCCTATATTTTCTAATATATTATGACTTCCCCTCACAACATAAAACATTTTACAGTTAAGAAATCACATAAAAGAAAAGCAATTTAGTCTGCTTACCTTAGTTCTGTTTAACCCGGTAACACACACCTTATGAACAATACTTCTACAGTATTTATTAATCATACTTAATGTTAATTTCAACATTTACTTATACATTATTAAAACCAAAAGATGTATTTGTTAAGTAAGGGATCATGTACATCCAGCCGGTTGTTATCTCAGAAGAAAGAGCCTCTGCTCAGATCTTGAGAAATGTAATTGATTTAATTTACAGTTGATGTTTCAGTGGCTGAAATCAGTTATTATTTGCAATAGAAATTAATTTAAATGGATATGAAGTTCTCAGCCGAAACATTAAGCCAGGATTAGGCCTTATTTAAAAAAGCTTCAGTTAAAACAGCTCAAACATGCATTTTAGACTAGCTTAAACCTTGTCTGTGAAACTGGGGGTATAAGTTCAAACATTAAATTTGTCAACATAATTAATATTCTACGTAAATACAACTTAACTGAGTCAACTCAAAAAGTTAAGTTGAGTGAATTATTTTTTACAGTACTTTAGTATACTTAATAAAATTAACTTTTTGAAGTATACTTATTTTTGTAAGGGGTGAGTGTGAGGAAAAAAAAAAAATGTTACTGTCTGTGCCAAGAACCTCAATAAAAATGATCTACTAGCCTTTTATTGGCATTAATTCATTGGCTTGCATCTTAACAGACAATATTAATTTTCAGATTATGTGAAATCAGAAGCATGACACATAACTGAGAACTTCATCAGCTTTGCTATGGGAGAGCAACCTCTGGACAATAACATTTCCCCCTGCGTAGGTTGAACAGGTGAAACACAACTACTTCAAAAATAATTGTGGAAAAGATACAAAAGCATTTACTATCAAAAGATCATAGTCTTTCTAAAACTAACTTACTAACTTAAGTATCAAGGTTATGTGAGATTAGTGCTGTCAGCCTGAACAGTTTCCTTATTAGATTTTCCCGTATAAAAGATTAGTGATCTCACAACTGTGTGAGTGTTTCTTGTATGATGAACTAAAACTGTATTGTGTTTCTTATCATCTTCTTTGAGTATCTTCTGTTAGCAATGCAAAGTTCTCTTAATGCTGCGGTAAATGATCTTTGTTATCAAACCACATTTTGAATGGTTGACTGAACATGCTAATCACACAAAACCTCAAAAGATGAAACTGTAATACTGATATATAATTGTGTCGAGTGTTTTATCTATAAGTGAAAGTCCACAGTTTAGTGCGTCTTGTTTGATGTAGAGAGTGGTATGTTCAGAAAGGGAAACAAACCAAGTTGTAGCTGATACCACCCTGTTAAACAGGGAAATATTAGTACTTATTAATTAATCCCCAACAAGAAGTCACACACGTACATGGTTTCAAGAAGAGAAGGGCTGAAACAAGAACACTAAATATAAAATTAGAAAAAAAGTTAACAAAAATAATTTTGAAGTAAACACCCCCCCCCCCCCCCCCCCAAAAAAAAGTATTAATATGTACAAATTAAACCAAAAATACAAAAGATCAATAATATGAATATGTAATTTTTTTAACTAAAAAAGGGAAACACAAACCATCAAAATGAAGGTAGATACTCACACCACCTTCATATGAGCAAAGTAGATACACCAGAACAAATAACAACAACCAACACAAACTAAAAAACAAAACAAAAACAGAACAAGCAAATAAAGGCAACAAAGCGGGCTAAACAGCAAATATAACATGCAAAACAGATACAAATAGAAAAAAAAACACACTGTAAACAAGTTTAAACAAAACAAAATACACAAGCAAACATACAGACTAAAGAACAAATTTACACATAGTAAAACAAACAGGCTAATGCTCTAAAGAACAAGCTCAAGCACTTTATACAAAAGAAAACAAAAGCAAAGCAACCATTACAAATACAAAAAATAAATAACTGGAGAAATCTCTGTGCGTAAGGGACAATGCCGAAGACCTTTATTGGATGCCCGTGGTCCTTGGGCCCTCAGATGACACTGCATCACTCATCGGCATGATTGTGTCAATGACATTACTAAATGGGCCCAGGAATACTTCCAGAAACCACTGTCGGTAAACACAATCCGCCGTGCCATCTGCAGATGCCAACTAAAGCTCTATCATGCAAAAAGGAAGCCATATGTGAACATGGTCCAGAAGTGACGTCGTGTCCTGTGGGCCAAGGCTCATTTAAAATGGACTGTTTCAAAGTGAAAAAGTGTTCTATGGTCAGTCAGTCCAAATTTGACATTCTTGTTTGAAATCACAGACGCCGTGTTCTCCGGGATAAAGAGGAGGGAGACCTTCCAGCGTGTTATCAGCGTTCAGTTCAAAAGCCAGCATCTCTGATGGTATGTGGGTGCATAAGTGCATACGGTATGGGCAGCTTGCATGGTTTGGAAGGCACTATGAATGCTGAAATCTATATAAAGGTATTAGAGCAACATTAAACGGAAAAATAGGACCACAAACTCTTCAGCAGCTGGAAACCTATATCAAGCAAGAATGGGACCAATTCCAACACCAAAACTCCAGAAACTCATAACCTTGATGCCCAGACGTCTTCAAACTGTTTTGAAAAGAAGAGGAGATGCTACACCATGGTAAACATGCCCTCGTCCCAACTATTTTGAGGCCTGTAGCAGGCATTACATTTGAAATGAGCTAATTTTGTGCATAAAATTGTAAAATGTATCAGTTTAAACTTTTTTTTTTTTTTTTTTTTTGTCAGATAGGTAACACTTTACAATAAGGTTGATTTTTTTAACATTAGGTAATGTATTAACTATGAACTAACAATAAGCAATACAGTATTTATCTTTGTTAATTTTAGTTAATAAAAATACTGATGTTCATAGCTTGTTCATGTTAGTTCACAGTGCATATGTTATTATACGGCTGAGAAAATGTGTTTACATTATTTCTAATCTTCAGCAGAGAAGTGTTTATTACACTGAAACTCTTCTCATGATTGGCTGCTCGCTGCAAACGTCACATTTTTATTTGCAAGCGCTCAAGAATTTATAGCCTGAGGATCAATGCCTGAGTTGTCCAGGACATTTTAAAGCCAGTGCTGTGATACCAAGGTTAAGTCTGACCGAATTTTCTTTAACTTCGACATCTCAATACAGACCACGGGTTCACTTCCCCAGACTATAGACTACAACCTGTGAGTATCAGTTTACACAAGCTCATTTTATATTTGTGTAACATGTACAGTTCTGTTTTTTTTTTTTTTTTTTTTTTTTTTGTAAGTTAAAAAAGTTTGTAAAAAGGTGGTCTATCAATAATCTTCAAAGCATTGAGTAATGGGTATAAAAAAGCAACACTTTGATAATATGTCTTTTCCTGGAGAAAATCTGCTGTATTTTCTGGGGTTTGTGATTGACTTTGCTTTTAATGTTTCACAGCCTACAGACAAAAGAAGAACGCTGAGGTATGTCAACTCTATTTTTGTAACGAGGTCAGTCAATGTGGGAAGAAGGAGGCGGGAACCGGCGAACATTCAACAAAACTTTAATATAAAATAAACAAAGAACAAAACGAAAGTAATGCCGGCAGACCCTCGCGGACGTCTGCCGGCCACACAAACATAATAAAACATAAAATAAAGTCCAGGCCTGGTCCTCTCTCGTCCTTCATTGTAGTCGCTCCTCCTTTTATGCCTCCGGAGCTCCTCCGTGAGAGACTCGAGGCCGGCACGCCTCGCAGGTGACGCTCATTATCACTCGCGTCACCGGCCTCGCGCCGTTCCCTCACGGCTCTCGCCCGCCCTGCTCGTCACAATTTTATTTTCACAAACTGCTTTATTAGGCCAAATATCAGATGGTGCTTTGATATGTTTTGTTCAGCAGGTCATGAAGATCCATACCGTGATTCTGCTGCTGGTTATTTGTGCACCATTGTCCACTTACAGCCAGAGTTATGAGGCTTTCAAAAACAAACATGTGGCTCCAAACAAGATGACTGGACGGGATTGTACCGCTGTGATCGAAAATAGACGCATCAATGAAAACCGCGAATGCAAACAAATAAACACCTTCATAATGGCAACTGAAGATGAAATTAAAGCCATTTGTAAGGATGGAAAAAAGCAAGTGGTTGGAAAGACCTTTATAAGCAATACTAAGTTTGATGTGATTGATTGTACTCTTAAAAGAAAAGATAACAACGGTTGTAAATATAAGGATGATGTTTAACCAAAAAAAAACACAATTACTTTGACATGTGAAAATGGTCTCCCTGTACATTATGGTAAAGCAAAATAGCCGGCTGAATGTAGCATCACATAGCTTCAGTTTATTTCCCTATTCATGTGCTGCTGCTTTTTTTTCCAGGTTGTTTTAGTGCAAACTTCTTTTCTTTCACTGATTACAGTATAATTTATAAGCAAAAATCTTGGTGTCTGCCAGTGTGGCAAAAAGTGTGGAAGTTGTTAACAGCTGATGAGCAAAGAAAAGTTTCTTTGTTTTAGAGAGTAGTGAATGTACAAAAACAGACAGAAAGATGAAGATGAGTGAAGAATAAAGTGAATGTTGTGCTTTCTGTGCAGAGACCCTCAATAAAATTCTCTATAGCATTAAACATCTCTCTTATTGTCTTAAATCTCAAGAAGACCAAATTGAATACAAGCAGGGATGTAGTGGAGGGAAAACCATGTAAAAGCAGTTCACATATAGGCTATACCTTTTTGTAGAACATTATGACTTATTTATTATTATCTTAGCATTTTCTAAATATATCAAAGTCTCTTGTTTGACTCCTGGAATGGAAATGATTGTTGTGTAGGCTATGGTTGGTTATTTCAGTGCTATCCAGGTAATATATAGGTGTGGAGCATCTCTTATTGGACAGTTTGTTGGTAATTGTCAACTTAAGGCAGACTTATTTGCACTGAAGTGAAATATTTCACAAGGACATTCAATGAGGGAAGGAAAAAAAGGTTGGAGGTTGACAGGGAAAATGGAAATCCCATGTGTCCTTACTGGAGAAAACTCCCACTTGACTCAAAAGCCTTTCTGCAGCACAGGAGGAGGTTTGCTGCTAATAACGGTCGGCCATTCCTTTAGCTGTAAATTGTTAAGCGTTTTCTCTTCTAAATAATCTAAAACAGCTCAACATTATTTATGCAGAGGCCTGTCTCACAAAGCAGGTGTAAGTGGTTACCCAGGTTTGAGTTCAGTTGAGCAAACTCAAAAAATAAAAAATAAAAAAATGATAAAGGGAGTCTCACAATTGTTACAACTGTAAAATATGTGCCATCAGAAATGTCTGAAAAAAAACATGCACTCTTCGAAGAAGATCCCATATTAAAATATTTTTTATTCTTAAAGGATTAGTCCACTTTTAAATAAACCCCCATGTCATCCAAGATGTTCATATCTTTCTTTCTTCAGTTGAAAAGAAATGAAGGTTTTTGATGAAAACATTCCAGGATTTTTCTCCTTATAGTGGACTTCAATGGAGCCCAAACAGTTGAAGGTCAAAATTAGTTTCAGCGCAGCTTCAAAGAGCTTTAAACGATACCAGATGTGGAATAAGGGTCTTATCTAGAGAAACCATTGGCCATTTTTGAAAAAAATACAACTGTATATGTTTTATATTAACAGATGATCACTTTGCACGTGCTTTCGCTTTCTGTAAGTTTACTTTTTACTTTATGCCAAAAAGGTTATATATATATATATATATATATATATATATATATATATATAGAAATGTCTTAAATGATTTCATAATACGTTCATCTTTAATGGGTTATATTTTTTTTTTTTGATAAAATATATGACCTGTTTAATTCATAAAATTTAATTAAAATTAAAAATTGAATCCATTAAATGATCCCATGACGGAACCCATAAAAGCTTTTATGACGCACCTGACAGAACTCTATAAGATTCTATATAGAACCTTCTCTATATATTGTTTAGATATAACCATTTTCATAAACAGTTTAAATTTATGCATTTTTTAGCTTAACTGCTTTGACTAGTAAATCAGTTATGTACTGTATTAGCATGACAAAAGTTTTATTTTTATAGTTTTCAAAAACAGTGAGTTTTAAAAAAAAAAAAAAAAAAAAAAAACATTTTATGGTGAACTTTTCCTTTGAAATGTGCCCATATTCTCCAATCTACTGTTTCTGTCATAAAACATGGAGGCAAAAGACTAAAGATTAGCAACTGACATTGTGTTAAAACATTTTAATTACTTAAATTTACTTAATATTTATTATAAACCATAATGACTTTGCATATAGACTATCTTTATAACAGAAATGAACTCACTCGTCTTCAGCACCAGTTCTGTCATCAGTGTAAAAGTCCAACAGATCCAAACAAACACACAATGAAACCGTGAGTGAGGATGAACTAATGCAGGTAAAAACAATCAAACTGTTGCTGTCATTTATTTGAATTAATTGAACAAAACACTGTCAACAAGGTTTGCACCATTAACATTTGCAACAAATGTAAAAAATACAATTTATTAAAAAAATAAATAAATAAATACTGGCTCATCTCTATATACATATAGATTTCACTGTATTATAAAAACAATCTGTCACAACTCAAAACATTTGATCCAGTCTAAAAAAGAGCATTTACTGAAAGTAAACTTCTACAATGGCTCATTCTTGTATTTCTGACATCAGAAACTTGACGTAATAACACACAAGTGCCCATATTTCCATATTATAATCAAGCCTTTCTAAAGCATGCTCAGAAACACAGTCTGCAAGAGTAACAATGAGTAACATATTCAAATAAAGAGAATTGTTGAGAAGAGCGACATGAGGAAATACTGAACCATGAGACATATTCACAGTCCATGGCAGCAACTTATCAATAAAACACACCATATGTGCCCAATATTGTATATAAATGAAATATAAAAGGTAAACTATTTATACAGGTTTTGCTTTAAAGCACCAAAGAGAGTCATAAGGCTGTATTTGTGGATCCTCTGAACAAGAGCGCAGTGTTTCAGCACTGACTGATGTAGTGGATCTGATAGTGTTCATATAAGCAAGAGAAGCATCTGACACCAGCATCTGAATCATGCTGCGTCTCCTCCATCTCTATCTCTCCCAGCCTCCTGTTCTTCAGTCTGTAACATCGGTCTCAACTCAAATGATTGTGCTGCATTCTGGTTCTGGTTTGATGGGTTATGTGGAGTTTTATCAGACACGGCCTCATTCTGTGTTCAAGAGGAGACACGCGAGTTAAACATTATCCATGCTATTATATATCTGAAAGTTGCTTGAAAGATGAAGTTATAAACGCTTGACTGTGACACTTTTCAGTTCGTCTGGCACCCAGAAAAAAAGCGGTTTTATATTACCAGTTCATTAAAATTAATTGATAAAAGGTAACTAAAAGTACTGTGTGAGGCTGAAACACCCCGTTTCCAACAGCATGCTGGGCTTTTCCATCGAGATAAAGTCAGTCTGACACAAATGATAATGATTCACAGACCAATTAATAATAACATATATTTAAATAATGAGACAGAGCAGGAGTAAAAACATACGTCTGCTGGGTATCTTTATATTTAACTGTATTTATGCATCATTTCACAGACTTTAGAAATGATGTGTTTGAGATTGTATATTCAAGAACCTGCTACATGTCTAACCAGTTAACACTGCAAAAATTATTACAATTATTATTAGTACAAATATCTAAACATCCTTAAATCAAGATTTACTTGAGAAGCAAAAATCACATAAGAAAAAAAAAGTGCCGATTTCTGAAAATCTGATTGAAATTAAGTGACTTTACACCTCGGCAGTTTGATACGCGCTCTGAACCACTGATTCAAAACAAAAGATTCATAAAGCTTCGAAGCTTCATGAAGCAGTGTTTTGAAATTGCCCATCACTAGATATTGTTGAATATTGTTGTTTTTTTTGGCGCACAAAAAGTATTCTCATCACTTCATAATATTAAGGTTGAACCACTGCAGTCACATGAACTGTTTTAAATATGTAGCTTTCTGGGCATTGAAAGTGTAAATTGTTTTGCTTGCAATGCAGGCCTCACTGAGCCATTGGATTTCATCAAAAATATCTTAATTTGTGTTCTGAAGATGAACAAAGGTTTTACAGGTGTGGAACGACATGAGGGTGAGTAATTAATGACAGTATTTTCATTTTTGGGTGAACTAACCCTTTAATTTTACTCACTTAAACAGTCGTTTTGCATCTCAAGAAAATGTATCTTGATTTAAGAAAGTTTAGATATTTGTAAAGGAAAACAAGACAAAAATACTAAGTAAGAAAATCATTTTTGCAGTATAAACACCGAAACTGATTTTGTCCGTTGTTTATAAACTTAAAGCTACTTGTCTGAAGAACCTAAAAGTGCATCATAATTTCATCTATAATGCAGGTTAGTGACAAATCTCAAATAAATACAACATTATATGAGGTTCACCTGAGAGGAGGGATTCTGCTGCGATCTGCGATTCTGTGTTTAGGAAAAGATGTTAAATACATGAAGTAAATATCATATCAATCAATATCAAATAAATATTAAATCTTATATGAAATTTTAAATATATACTGTATATTACTAACCTGAAAATGCTGCTGAACTTTTTTAATGACTGAAAAAAGGGGGAAATATATTTAGTGAATCACTGTGAAGTTGATCATTCTCAACTAAGCACCACTGCTATACACACACCAGACTGTATAATGACTGATTCATGGATTTAGAAAAGAAAGAGCTATTAATTCACCTACACCTTCAAAAATGACCTGCAGCACCAGTGTCACCAAAAATAATGACAGGTTTCTCAAACCGCTATTGGTTGTACAGAAAAAATAAGATAAACAGACCAAGTTCCTTTTAAACACCTGATTTATAGCAAATAAAGAAACACACAGAGAAACTAAAGATCAGCCTGTTAGATTTCAATGTTATTTACACTAGTGGTTTATACATATTTATAGTTTATACTCACAAGGTTCGAAAATGATTAACAGCAGCACAAATGAGGCAAAGACGCATTCAGAGGAAAAGACAACTTTTCTCAGATCCTTCATCGCACGCTCACCATTAACTGTGAAATTAAAACGTTACAGTAACTACAAAGTTTGATCACTCTAAAGGCCCCAATATACTTCAAGCATCGAAGAACTAACTGGTGTGACATCATTTTGAACCAATTCACGCCAAAACGAAGTTCATTTTGTGTTTGTTTCAGGAATTTGAAGCCAACTTTCTGGAAAAAAAAAACACCTTCGAACTACCATGGCTGCGTCCGAAAACTGGAAAATGCTGCCTTCTGAGGACACATTTCAAGATAGTAAGGCATCAAGGCGCGTCCGAATCCAATGTTAGCTTCACTTCCTGTTTGCTGAGATACCTTCCTCAGATCGATTTTTGAAGGAAGCATGGATGTATCCTTAGCTGCCTTTGATATCCCAGAATCCTGTGCTTTCCATTCTGTGACAGTTGAGCTAGGAAAATAAAGATGGCGTCCGAAAGTTGCGTTTGCTGCTCAGTTTGTGTATAAATGTACGATTTTGACCAACATATTTCAATTATGATATCATTTCTATCGAGAAATTACTATTGTAATAATTAAATATTTGTTTAGTTCTCACCAAAGCTCGTGCTATATTGCTGTCATTAAACTGTTACGCTGCCTCAGAAGTCTGTCCGAAATCAATTTCATGAGGTGCCTTCATGCACAAACGCTGCCGTACAAGTCATTCTCTTATAAGACAGCGAGGCAGCAAGACAGCTACCTAGGTTTTCGGATACGTCCTGAAAAGTGAAGCTGCGGACTCTTTGATCGCCCCCTGGTGGCTGGATGCAGCATAGGTCATAAATCCCACCCTCTCCATTAAAACGAACGGGAATGAGTCAAATAAAATTTTCCGAAAGATGATTTTGGTCATTTAAGGTAGTTGTTATCACGCTGATATATATTCAATTGTTCGTTTTTGTGATAAGTTTGATTTTAGTTAGCAATTTGGTGCTATAGAAACGGGGCGTGTCGCCATGATTGACAGTTGTGATTGACAGCTTGTCTGAGGACTGTCGGAGCTTCAAGGAGAGATTGAAGATATATAACTAACTATTAATTTTCGATTTCTGTGTTATTTCTCACTGACAAAATGAGCTGTTCAGCAGTAAACTGTACTAACCGATCTACAGGATCTGACAGATCACTGAGCTTTTTTCGGTAACGTTAACTGTGGGCTTTATAAGCTAATTAATAAATGTTATTAGTTAAGATAACACGCCTAACGTTAGCCATGACGGGACAAAAAAGCAGGTGATCGTTATCTGGCAGTTACTAATTATTTTTATGTGTAATAATTAGCAGGACAAGTGCTAATTATTGTTTCTAGTGGCATATATTATATTGAGTTTATCTACTGAATTTGCTGTTTCAAAAATATTATTGCTCTAGAAACAGAATAGCCTATTATTTTATAGGTGTATATTTTATATAGTCAATGGAGACGCAGTCGTCTTGGCGGAAGTTTGATGCCGTGATTCCGCCTCTGGGCTCCACTGACGATTCCTTCTGCGCACACCCAGGCTCCAAACTGACATTTTTACGTAACATGTCAACGTTTATCGTCGTACATTTTACATTCAGTTCATTACAATGGAGGGAAGCGGCGTTGCGTCGTCCATCTTTTTTTACAGTCTATGGTCTGTTGAGGTCGGACGTCCATGAGTAAAAGCATGAACAGACTGGAGAGCCACATTATAGTAAAAAAAAAAATGAAGTTGTAATTATAATTTAAAGAGACACTGACACTGTTTTTCATGTTTAATACAGTAAAGCATGATCAGATGCTTTCTTAACTGCTGTTTTCTCACCGCTGTCATTTTAGTTTGTTTATTTTGTTATTGAGAGAAAAGTTAAATTTAAATATATTTTTTTAAATTTAAATATTTAAATATTCATCTAAACGTTGCTGGATGGCGTTAGGACATTTGCTAACAGTATATCACTGATCACGTATTTCTAACTTCTTTTTAACCCAAAGCGAAGAATTAAATAAAACCTTGCCTTGAGTATATCGGGGCCTTAAACCTTAAAGTCTTCCTTTCAGTTTTCAGTGTGATGTTAAAACTCACCCATTTTCAAGAACAGCTCGGTCATCAATGCAAAAGAGTTGACTAGAACAACAACAACTGATCCGATAATGTGCACAATGTGTCTAAAAGGAAGATCTGTAAGGCAGATAAAAAAAAATAAAATTAACACAAAACTGGTATGAAATAAAAAGGTTGCAGTCATGTTTAATAAATGTAAATATAGAATACGCAGAAATCATTAAAGGCTAATTGATACTGTACCCAGGTCACCAAATGAGTGTTTCAGGACCACAATTCCCCAGAGAACTTGAAGAAATGCAGCTACACACACCCATCCTTCACAATCTACAATTGGAAAAAAACATTAAGACTTTACAGTATCAACTTTAATTGGACATTTTTATGTAATTGTAGCCATTATTGTACCTTTTTCTTTTTTCAGTGCTATCAGGTATGAATAGACCATTATTGTGTTCACCACTATCATGAAACTTATCCACGCAACTCTCCTGACCGAACGTAAACCTGGAAATGCAAAAAAATCATCTTAGACCTGACAAAAAATGCTCATTAAACAGCTCATGAATTCAACACTAAGTCATTTGAAACCATCAAAGGTAGTGCTAAGATAAATGGATTGTCATTAAATTATCTATGATCAGTTACTGATGCAGTTGAAACACAATTCATTAAATACTTACATTCCAGTCTTTCCACACATGCATCTTTCCAATTATATCTGGTCAAAGTTAGGAACAGTGGAAAAACTCCAACAACAAAAAGCGCTGCATATGGAGAAAAACAACAGGCTTTAGAAACAAACAGTCAACACGAAATTATTTACTAGTGAGTTGCTTATCCTTCAGAAACGAAATTCAGCTGTTTTGCCTTTTATTCATTTTCCCTGATTTTGTGATTTTATGCAGATTTACAGATCAATAAATTAAGATATCGTTTAGTAGGCCACTTTGATCTTAGGTGTTCATTATCACTGATAAACCTATTTTCCTTAAATTAAGGAAAAATATTTATTCACTTACAGTGTTAAGATATAAAAACTAACAAATGTTGAATGGTTTTAAAAATGTTAGAAAATGGAATGAGATTATGCATTTACTTTTAAATTTTAAAATATGTAGACAAAAGTTTATATGTTTATATGATAGAGGCTTTTATCTGAACTAAATCAAGTTACCAAGATAGCAAGAAATTTTTATCAAAAAAAAAAATCAATGTTAATGGCATTGAATCAATGTTACAATGTTATGTTGGTTCAACATCATGCTTTAACTCTCAGAAAATGAAACAATTTCAAGTGACAAAGCCACACAGCCTGAAATCAATTGAAGATAAAAGAAGACAATACATCTCTGAAGATCTCAGCAGAGGATGATTAAACAACATTACCAGCTTCACTTATTATTAACCAGATTGACTTTATTTCTGTCGTTCATCTACAGAAGTTCTTATATGTTGGATTAGATGTTGATGTTTTATTGAAAATGATTGATCACTGTTATTGTGATCAGTGTTTCCTTTAGTTGGGCAGTTTGACTCTTGGCTTTTTATGTTGAGTTTATGGTCTTTGTAACCATGTTTACCAAAATGCATAATTTGCTGCAAAGTTAGTTAGTTTTCAACATTATAAAGTTGAAGAATTTGCTAATCTATTGCCTGAACAAAACTGGTTATTTGTTATTCACCAACAATTCTTTCTCAACACAGATTAGACATTCTGAATTTAGATTTTTAATACATTATGGGGAAAAAAAGATCATGCTGAGAGTTTTATACTATTGTGGCTCCCAGCATGCATTGCAGCATGATTCATATGCTGATTCTTGATGTCTGTGTGTGGAAAAAAAAGAAAAAAAAATCCACAATGCAAAAATCTAAATTCAGTCTGATCTGTTGCAAGAACGTTTTGTTGATAAATATAATCTATTAATAACAAATAACCACTTTTGGTCAGGAATATGATTAGTAAATTATTCTACTTTATGATGATGAAAACTATATCACCTGATCATCATTGTTTCTGGCTTTCTTTGCAACTAATTATGTGTTTTGGTAAACACTGTTACAAAGACCATAAACTCAACATAAAAATCCAAGAGTTAAACGGCCCAACTAAACAAACACTGATCACCATAATGATGACCAAACATTAAAAAAAAAAAAAAAAAATCAACATCTAAACCTCTGTTAATTTTTAACAAGAACTGAAGACGAATGACAGAAATAAAGTCAGTCTGGTTAGTAATAAGTGAAGCTGGTAATGCTCTTTTTGTTGTGTAATCATTCTCTGCTGATTTATGGTCTTCTTTGTCTTCAAGGGTGGATTATAGTTTCTTCAAGTAGTTGATGCAAAACTACTGAATCTTCTCTGAAATACGCTACAGTATTTTTTAAATTAAATAATTCATTTATTTTACAGAATAGAGTTAGTCTAAAATTTTTTAATTGACATAAATGAATCCAAATGTTTATAAAAACGTCTCACCTCCACTGGCAGCTCCAAAAGCGTAGAAGAGGAAGATGAGTTGTAATGGAGGCAGAACATCATGGCCGATATCAGACACGAGGTCTAATACAGCACGCATACGGCCATCTTTATTTCTAATCAGTTCAGCCAATACTGCATCAAAAAATAGAAATTTAATTAACATTGTTTCACGAAAGTGCAATAAACAGTACAACAAGAGGGAGTGAGAAATTCACTGGGCTGAATAATTTGAGTATAGAATAGCCCAGCAATGAATAAACTCCTGAAATAAATTATTAACAAAAATGTGCTTATTCTGTTGTTGAAGTATTAATGATTTACATGCTTTTCTCTAGCTAATAGTCTCCAGCACTCAAAAAAAAAATCAAGTGGACAATGTAGGACATATAACGTTTAGATTTCTCTAATGAATGTTTGAATGAAGTGATACTTACAGAAAACGATGTTCGTGATGCATATCAGAATCATAATCGCAAAGAGGATTGTTATCAGGACTCTGTCAGATTGTTCATAACTCAGACTTTTTTCCCAGAAAGACTGAAAAAGAACTAGAACAAAGAAAGAGACGCTGTTGATGGAGCTTAACTTGAGCTGAAACCATTTCAAGTTTCTTTAATGAGAGTGTTTATATCACTTATGATAATATGTGTGGTCGATATTCAAATTTGCTTACCTGAATAAACAACATTTGTAAAGAGGGAATATTGTAGATGAACAATGCAGTGAATGGCTGTTTTACGATTGCCTGTAAACAAAAAAGATCTTAACTACAAAACATATCATGATTCATGTATGTAACTAAACAAACAAGCAAACACTTGAATCAGAAATAGAAACATTTATTTTCTGTTCTTTTGCCCATACTGACAAAGAGCAGCTCTAGAAATTCTGAAAATCATAAAATCAACTCATTTGAGCAACTCGCTGATAAACTAAAATGCAGATTTACACTAAATGAAAATAGCAGTATTTCTTTGAACGGAGAATAAATAGTTGTTAGATGCTATTTATACTTTAGTGGCAGATACAGTTTGCACCTTGGTGTATTGTGGTATATTATAAAACAATATGCAATACCATATTATATACAACGTCGAAATTATGACAAAAAGTCATAGCTATGACTATTATCTCATAATTATAACTTTAAGTCAATTTCGACTTATTTCATCATTTTGACTTTGTCATAACTTCAAATTAGTATGTCTTAACTTTTTAAGTCTTAATTTCAATTTAGAATGTAATAATTTTGACTTTTTAAGTTATAACTTTGTCTTAGTATGTCAATTTTGTGATATGATAACTTGTGATTGACCATGTCAATTTCAACGTTTTATCTCATAATTATGACTTTCTAATCTCATAATTTTGATATAGTATGACATTTTGGACTTTATCTCATAATCGACTTTTAATATACTTTCGACATTTTCTCTCATGATTATGACTTTTTAATCTCATAAGTATGTCAACTTAGTATGTCAACTTCAACTCAGTCAATTTCGAATTAGTATTTCACAATTAAGATTTTAAAGACATTATTTAGATTTTTATCTCATAATTATGACTTTTTAAGTCAATTTCGACTTTATTTCATTATTTTGACTGTCATGACTTCAAATAAGTGTCATAATTTTGATTTATGTTGTAGTTTCCTCTATCTCTTAAGTATGACTTTTTAAATCTTAATTTCAGTTTAGTCAATTTTGATCTTGTAATTGTTTTTTCATGTCAATTCAGTGTTCAATCTCATAATTATGACTTTTAATCACATAATTTTGATTTACTGTCAATTTTGACTGTCAATCTCATAATCTCGTGACTTTACATTTCATAATTTCAGTGTTTTATTATCTCATAATTATGACTTTTTAAATCTTATAATTTTGATTATGTCTACTTCGAATTTTTAATTGGTATGCCAGTTTTGACTTTTAAAGACATCATTTTGACTTTTCATCTCATAATTATGACTACTTATATCATAATTTTATTTTTTTATGTCATTATGATTCACCAGAGCATGTTGAGCATTTAACATATGGAAAAATAGCATATGGAAAAATAGGCTTCCATAAATACGCAATGGGAAAAAGGAAAAAAGTTTGGTAAAAGGCGGATTCTAACTTGTACTCCACGCCACTGATCCTGTTATCAGACGGGTTTCTTTTGTAATTTTGTCTGGATGAATCAGACGTTGGTGGGCGGAGTTTGTTTAAATAGCCTCTGCCAACAAGCCAGGCTATTTGCACTTGGTATAAACAGACACTCTGAACTACAAATGATTTAAAATGACAAACCTGGGAAATGTTCTGAATGTGGAGACACCCATAACAGCAGAAGGGGCCTCAGAATATAATGAGCGCAGCAAGCAACAGTCTCACTCAGAAACCCTAGGGAAAGAAGAAAAAAACAAACAGAGGATACACTAATTATTTATTCTCTTCTACAAAACTATGAATGGACCCATTTTACAATTTAAAACAAAAAGTGACTAGGCAATGCCAGTTTCCTCATCAGTTATAATTATCTCCAGTGGAATACTGACCTTCAATAACACCCCAGAACCAGAAGGCAAAAAACATAATGAGGTTCGGTACAAAGACTGAGGAGATCTGAAGAAGAAGGGCTGCATCTAGAGAGAAGTACTTCAGTCAGAAGTGCTTAATTATTTAAATAATTATTTAGCATATACTGTATTAGTGCAATAGGGGTAATGCGCAATCTAACTTCTGTTTTCTGTAAAACAGATTAGATCGCATCCGGTTTACATCTTTTGTATGAGCTTCATGAAAAATTAGCAGTTGTATTCAAGATAACTTAAAAGGAGCGAGCCAAGATGGGCATAATTGATGTCCCCTGCATATACAGATTGATATTTAAAAGACTTTTAAATTTTTCTTCACACTACCGTTTAGATTTAATGGAACACCTATAAAAATGTGCACTAGGTAGATTCAGTGATTACCTTAACCATGTGACGTTCAACATATACCCTATTTAACAAATTGTATACTTTCACATAAAGCCATAAACCTACTAACAATTAAGAATAATTTTTGTGCAAACATACTTGTCTTTTGCAGTCTGTGCATTTTATACCATAGAGTTGTCAGCAGAAGTGCAGATGCAGATGCAATGACACAGAGAATGAACACAATACTGTGTAAAGCAGAGTAACCTGTGAAACAGAATTAAAACAAAATTACTGCCGGGTCATACAGTTTTCACCTGAGATTTGGAGCCAAATTACAGGTGACGAAAGATGGCACTATTTTATTTCCGCAGATAGATATATAGGTCTGTTAGTAAAATCTGTTGAGTAAAATGACAGTTTCTCTGTACAAAGCCTATTATTTTTTGAGACAAGCTATTAAAATGTAACTAAATTTGATAAAACTCATGGATCAGTGAAGGCTTTTTTGCTCACCCAGTTGCTCCACTTCTGCAGTTGCGTTGGCTGAAAAATTTCCAGCATTCGCGTGACAGATGTAAACCCCCTGGTCCTCAGTTCTGACACTCTTCAGTCTGAGAGAGAAGTTTCCTTTAGGGATTTCATCGGTGAAGAACTCAACTCTGTCTCTGTATCGCTCATCTGCTGGTAGAGTTTTATTCTTCTCAAAAACCAGAATCATGATGTTTCCATCCATTTTCCTCCAGGAAACCTGTTGAATGTGTTCAGGTGGGATGTGAGAGTCCACAGAGCAGTTCAGAGTGACGTCTTCACCCACAGACGCTGATACAAGATGATCTGATCCTGAAACACTCAAATGCTCTGGAAGAACAAACTAAATATCAAAACACACAATATAGTGGAATTTACAGCAAAAACTCAGAGATGTTCACTCACCAACTTCTTTAATTTGAACCAGGGTTTCATCAGACTCCTGCTCAGTGTAAACTTTACATCTGTAAAAACCCTTATCTCCAGCTCTCACGTTTTCCAGATGGAGGGAGAAGTTTCCATGTTTAATTTGATCAGTGAAGAAATGAGCTCTGTGATGATAATCCTGATACTGGGCGTCTGGTCGACTCTCATAATCTTGGTACACATGCACTAGAGTATTCAAGTCTGTTCGTATCCAAATCACCTTCAGTCCTTTCAGAGGTAAGGCTTCATCAACATAACAGGGCAAAACCACTGAAGATCCCAGAGGAACAACCAGAGGACCAGACGGACCTTTCACTAAGAACCCTAAAAATAAAATAGAAAACAATCAGATGAGACAGAGAAGAAAATATTACTTTTGAAGATGCGTCCCTGTTTGCTCTACGTATAGCTACTAGCCTACCTGTTTTGTTAAAGTCTTACAACTACAAGACAAGTGTATCTTGTGAATGGATATGATACTTACCGTCACAGATCATAAATAGTGCTGCCACGAACAAGTATTTATGTAAGTGCATGTTCAAAACAAAATCACGCAAAACATTACTTAGGCTATCTGCTGTAAATGAAAAACAAAGTTACAGACATGGTGTGAAGAAACAGCCGCACGTCGACCGATCTGCTTTCACTTTCATTCCAAAAAAAGTTTTAAAGCAGCTCAATCACTTCCTAGATACGTGAGAGGAGGGAACATCAACATGAAATGTGATAATAAAACATTAAAACAAACAAGACATAGGCATGCATTTGGCCTCAGAAACTTAGAAAGCTCGTATACTGTGGAAACAAGAACGCTTCAATCAACTTCCTACTCAATCATGCTTGGCTGAAGAACTATTTTCATTTGGTCAGTTCTGTTGCTTTAAACCCAAACCGACCGATATAGAAAGAAGCAGGCGCGCACTGCTGACTGATAACAACCAGCAAACAAAAATATACATTCTGCTAAAGTTCCCTTTAAGTTAGGAAACGTTATTTTTTAATGTTCTCTGAACGCTAAAAACATCCAGTTTATTAAATGTTTTTTAAATCGATTTTTTTTCTTGGTTAGGCATAGCTTTAAGGGAATATTCCATTATCTTTTGCAAATATGGGGACGTTACTGTTGTATGTAAAAATAATAATAATAATAATAATAATTTTAAAAAAAATTCAGTGCAAAAAAAGTTTTATGAACAATGTATAAATAACGTTTCTGTGCTAATGCTGTACAAATCGAGTGATTGACTCTCTTTCATGTTCCCCACTTAGAAAATCTGATGCATGTAACTGCACTCTGATGTACTTGATATGCTTCGTGAATTTTTTCTTTTGTTTTTTTACGTTGTCTCTGAGCAGCTTTGTCCCGAAATGTGCGTATTGTTTTCAGAGAAACGAAGCCTCGCATTTTTTCTAGTCAAGTGAAACTTCACTTTGCGTGTCAGAATGTTTGAACCCAGACCATATGGAAGTTCAAGTCCATTTACTAAACATTTTGAATATATATAAGCCTGTAGCCTATACAGGGATGGGCAGCATTTATGATACATGTATTTCAAATACGTATTTCAAATACACAATAGTATTTTGTAATTTGTATTTGATAGGGTTGATGAAAATTGCTTTGTATTTTGTATCAAAATACTTTAGTGTTTTGTATTTTTGTAGTTTTAAAATACTGTAAAATACTTTGTAAGAAATCTACATGATGACATCATAAAATTGCGGCCTCTGATTGGTGCTTACTCTATAGTTTGCCCAGACTTGTTGAGATCAGAACAGAAAATCGATCCATATGGAAGAAGGTGGTCAAGGTAAGAAACATGCAGGCTGACAGCTTTCCATCAATTTTTTTGCATAAATTGCTATAATTTTAACAGTTCATGTTCAGTTTTGGTGTTTGTTTTGGTAGCCTAGGCTAAATAGTTTACCAATTTACATAATGTTCTTGAAAACAATTATACCAAACAGCAGCCCCCTATATTTATGATTAACAATCAAATGATTAATTAGTTAGAAACTAGTTCCTATGAAAACAGGAGCCATCATTTCTATTCTTATAAATTACTTGTTTGTCATTGAGTCAGTGTTGCTGATGCAAAGTAGGCCCTTTGTTACCAAACACAAAGTAACTAAATCAGGATACAATTATGAGTCATTCATAAACATTAAACTGTTTGTTACTTTAAAACTAAACTTCATATCGGAGATCACAGACATATGTGAATATTTGATCTGTTAAAGCCACAATATGTCAATTTTCACCGCTAGAGATCGCTCATTCAAAACAAAGGCGAAGCTCGATGACACCTTGATTTCATGGAATCATGGGAGGTGTTGTCTTCATGTCTACAGCCGGTGGAAAAGAATCGAAATGGGACTCAGGCAGAAATCATGTTCATGGATGAGATTATTAATGTTACTGTAGCATGAAGCAGAGCAGGGCTGAGTGCTGTGAGATATAAACGAGGCCGTTGGAGCGATTGCTAATGAGAAACGAGCGCGACACACGTCTTGACAGCAGCGGAACTTTTATTATGCCGCAGTCGCTGCTTCCGCTTCTTCTGGTCAGCCGTATGTGGGGTAAAGCAGTGCTGTTTTGGATATTTTAATCTAAAAATCCTACATATTGTGCCTTTAACTGGTTGCATATGTCAGATTTATAGCATGACTCGGGCAGAGAAAAGCTGTTGCTATCAAACATTGTTTACTTATTCAACTGAGTCAGTGTAATGGTGAAAGGATCGATCAAATAGGCCAATTGATGGATAGTTTGCGATGAAATTTCATGCTCCCTTGTAAAAGTACTTTTTAGTATTTTTAAAATACAAAAATACAGTAGTTTATTTTGATACATGGCGTGACTGCTGTATTTTGTAGTTTATTTTGATAGACTTAAAATTAAGGTATTTGGTATTTTATTTTAAAATACATTTTGATGTATTTTTGCCCAACCCTGAGCCTATACTACATCATCATATGTTCTGTCATATAAACAGTATTTACAATAAAACAGCACAATTTACTTGCCTCAAACAACTCAGTATGCATTAGTAGGCTATTATTATTATAATTATTGTTTTTGTTGATGCATTTCATCTATTGCCAAACTTTAATAGGCCTATGTGAACTATATTATCAGAAAACTGAACACATTTAGCGTCGTCAGGCTTTTGTTTGTGCTTCTTGCGCAAACAAAAAGTTTATGGGTGCTGTAAATTTTACCTGCCACAAGATGGCGACACTCTTGGTGCTTTGAATCCTTTCCCGAAACATTTAGAGAAAAGCTTCAAAGATTTAAAGGAACACTCCACTTTTTTTGAAAATAGGCTCATTTTCCAACTCCCCTAGAGTTAAACAGTTGAGTTTTACCGTTTTCGAATCCATTCAGCCGATCTCCGGTTCTGGCGGTACCACTTTTAGCATAGCTTAGCATAGTTCATTGAATCTGATTAGACCGTTAGCATCGCGCTTAAAAATCACCAAAGAGTTTTGATATTTTTCCTATTTAAAACTTGACTCTTCTGTAGTTAAATCGTGTACTAAGACCGACGGAAAATGAAAAGTTGCGATTTTCTAGGCTGATATGGCTAGGAACTATACTCTCATTCTGGCGTAATAATCAAGGAACTTTGCTGCCTTATCATGGCTGCAGCAGGCGCAATGATATTACGCAGCGTCTCTCACAAACGTCTCCATGGTTGCAAGGCACGTTCCCTGTGCAAGCAGGGGCTCACGGGCGCTGCGTAATATCATTGCACTGCTGCAGCCATGGAACGGCAGCAAAGTTCCTTGATTATTACGCCAGAATGAGAGTATAGTTCCTAGCCATATCAGCCTAGAAAATCACAACTTTTTATTTTCCGTCGGTCTTAGTACACGATTTAACTACAGAAGAGTCAAGTTTTAAATAGGAAAAATATCTAAACTCTTTGGTCATTTTTAAGCACGATGCTAACGGTCTAATCAGATTCAATGAACTATGCTAAGCTATGCTAAAAGTGGTACCGCCAGAACCGGAGATCGGCTGAATGGATTCGAAAACGGTAAAACTCAACTGTCTAACTCTAGGGGAGTTGGAAAATGAGCCTATTTTCAAAAAAAGTGGAGTGTTCCTTTAAGAGGCTTCATTTCTCCATCCCTACTCAATAGTTTTAGTCCTTTTTGCAAATGTTTCAGTCATAGGCTACACACGTTTGGCTTTACAACACACAAACACCTTTATGTATTCTCATTCTCGCTTGCTCTTAATATGTCATGACTGCACGCAGATAGTTTTTAATAATCAATTTAAAAATTATGTAAAAAAAAATAAAAACGGCATTAATTAGCGCCCTCTCATGCACAGTGCGTACAGCTGCGCGCGCCACTGGTCAAAAGCATCATAAGATCGTAATTCTGTAACCTACGTATAATATTTTGTAATTTTTTAAGTTTTTAATAAAAAAAAAAGGAATTTAAATAGGTAAATTGTCAAAACTCATGCCAGATATTTCACTAATAATAGCCTACCAAAATCACATTTTTATATTTTCGTACGTTCCTACAGTGTTTGATTGATGATGTAAATGCAAAACAAGAACCTTTTTTTTTTTTTTTTTTTTCTTACTCAGTAACTCGAAACTCTGACAACAAGGCTACCTCTGCTGAAAAAAAAACTGTATATGCTGGTTTTGGTTAAAGGTGCTGCACCAGTTTGCTTTTATTGCCGTTTTCGGAGCTTGTGGCGACTAGACCGCGTTTTTTTACAGTGTGTTCAGGGGACAGGCAGCTAGCGGATAGTGAGGAGATGTTTGCTGAATTGCTGTATGTGACAAAAAATGTTTTGGCCTAAAAACACGTGACATCACTTAGAGCACCTTTAAGGTAGGTTTTGGAGCTGCTGGTCCTATGCTGGTCAAGTGCTGGTCCTGGACCAGCATAAACCAGCATACCAAAACCTACCCTAACCATACTGTTTTTTTTTCAGCAGGGACCCGTTTTATTTTTTACTCTGAGGAAGAAATTCGTCTTCTGTAGTGTACTATGCATCGCTGCTCGTTTTTATTTGTAACGATACAAAGCATTGCTGTAGGATTTACCATTTTTTCGATCGCACTGCACAACACAGCCGTGAACTGGGATCTGACCACCGCGTGCATGTGGACTACACTACCCACAATGACCTATTGTAAACAGGAAGTGCGTCACGGAATTTCAAACCCGTAGAGCTCATACTGAATGATCACTATTATTGGTCATTTGTTTTTTTCCCGAATTAAAGTGACTTTTTGTGTTGGTTCTGGTAGCAGATATTCTCGATCTTTTACTCCGAGGAACTGATTCAACAACATAAAGCTCTTCCCGTCCGGAACACAGACAGGATTTCATTTTACACCTAAATCCTCAGATCTGGGTCCTAATAATCATCCACACAGAACCAGAACCAGCAGCAAAAGCGGTTCTCCGGCGGGTCCAGAGCAGGATTTGAACGATGATCAGCTGATCTGCGTCTCAGCGCTCGTGCTTTTGTTGAGGCTGTCCCGGTTTCCATTGGTAACGGGCACGCGCACAGATTTCACCATAAACACCCCGTTTCTCCTGCTGGAAGCAGATATGGTAAACGTCAGCTTTCTTACTTATATAAAACACAGTATACACAAAAGTAATAACAAATGCAATATAATACTACTACAGTAAAACGAAACAAACACGTGACGACGGTGGCGTAGTGGTTACAAATCTGGGCTCGTGACAGAGATTGAAGGTTCAAGCCTGGCGTTCATCTATTAATTACTGAACCTGTAATAAGTAAAAAAGTGTGTAAATTAACAATACTTAATATAATTATTTTGGACAGAAAACGTTGTTGCTATTTAATGCTATTTTGAATTTTTTTAAATTTATATAATAAATTTAGTATGTATTGCAAATCAGTGTTTTAAAACAGTTTATACAAGCCTGAACCGTGTGATATTATTCTGTGGTTTAATACAATACAATAATAAAATGATAGTAATGTAGTAGTATAATGAAATACATCTCATCTTCATCTTTTTCAGACCTCAAAACAGAAGAAGGGTCTCAGAGGTGAGATCAGTTTGTGTTTCTCTCTTGTGTTTGATTATTGTATGAGCTGTAATGTATTTTCATCTTTCTCTCAGGCTCTATAGATGACGTGTTAGGAGATCTTCTGGGCGATGATGATGATGATGAAGGTATCATTCACTGATCTAGTCACAGTATTTTCATGGTTTTACCTGTTTTAAAGGCGAGTGTGTTCGTTCCACAGGTCCGGTGAAGGTGCGATCGCCTGCAGCCGTGTCCAGCAGACCCGCGGCCGTCCTCACGTCACGCAGCGGGAAGAGGTCTGTCTGATAATGGTTGAAAAACAGTTGATAAACAGTCTGACTGATGAACTGAGACACAGATAGAGTCCGTCAGCTGTGTAAACGTCTCATAAAGCTGCTCTGTTTGTGTTCAGATCACTGCTGGACGATGATTTCTTCAGTAAACTGGCAGAAGAGGCTGAGAGAGATGAGGAGGTGAGACACGAGCTGCTGATCAAACACCTTTAATTATTATATTCAACTCAATAAAGCACTTTAAAAACTACAGAGTAAACTAAAATGCTGTACAATTAAAAGAAACTAAGATAAAACAGGCAAAAATTTAGGTAACGCTATTTTAGTGTGCTTGTTACACATTACATGTAGTAATAACTATAAGTTATGCATAATTACATGCAAATAACCCTAAACCACACCCTATTCATAACCCTATAGTAATTACATGTAGTTAATTATTATTACTCTGTACTTAAATGTATAATTACACTAACATGGACCACTTAAAATACGGTGTAACCAAATTTATTTAGTGCAGAATTCACTATTCAACATATTAATACATGCAATATAAAGAAATAATACAGGCAGCAAATTTCTAGATAAATCAATACGATGAAAGTCCAGATTACCTGCAATAAACATCTGCTCAGTGTTTTATTTTTAAAGTGTTTATTACAATTAGTTTTTGTTTGTGTATTTTCCATTTTCATTTTTTTGTTTTTTGGTTATTTCTAGTGTCGGGGAAAGTTACTTTTAAAAGTAATGCGCTGTAATATTGTGTTACTCCCTAAAACAGTAACTAATTATGTTAGTTTCTGAAACACGCCTTTGATTACACGAGATATTATACGTTTCAGTAAGTTGTACTGTGTCTTTCAACATACCGTTGAATGTTCATTCATGTTTATTCTGTAGTATTTACGAGGAAGAGATGATCACTCACGCTCCGCGCTGTCGCTTGAACGCAGCTTGTGGCGCCTATAGAGAGATCTGTCTTGCCACATTAAAGACTGTCAAAACAGCATTTTCTGTTGGAATTTCATGATAAAATGGGAATTGGAAAGATGACACTTTTGTATACGAAAGTAACAAAACGCAGAGCTTATTTTAAACTGAAGTGTTCCTAAACAGGAGACCGTAAAGTTGCAATGTAATACATTCGGTGCACCGTACCGGAAGTCCTGTACCAAAACGTTTCGGTACGAATACGTGTATCGCTACACCCCTAGTTACGATATTGTGTTATTCCCTAAAAAAAATAACTAATTACATTACTTAGTTACTTTTATTAAAAAGTAATGCATAATAATATTTATTAATTTTTATTTCAGTTTTGGTTATTTTAGAAGTTAAAACTAAATGAAAATGAGAAATTTTGCCTTGGAAACTAGAATAAAATAAGTTTGTTAAAAATATTTAAGCTAAACTTTTAGTTTCAGTTTTTAGTGATTCTGTTTTGTGTTTTTGTCATTTTTATCAGATTTTTTTATATGTTAATAAATGTTTTTATATAGTTTCAATATTAAAGTTAAACTTTTAGTTAAAGGTTAAAGTATTTTCCATTTTCAATTTTAAAGATTTAGTGATTTTGTTGTTGTTACTTAGTTTCTTTTTATGGAAAGTAATGCGTAACTATTTCTATTCATTTTTATTTTAGTACTTCAGGTTAAACTGAATGAAAATTATAAATTATAAATTTTGCCTTTGAAATGAAACTAAAATAAGTTTGTTTAAAATATTTATATAAGTTAATGTAATGAACAAGTTTTTATGGTTTAAATCAAAGTTAAACTTTTATTTAAAAGTTAAAGTATTTTCCATTTTTATTTTAAAGTTTTAGTGATTGTGTTGTGTTTTTGTCATTTTATTAGATTCTGTTTTTTATGTCTTTGTAGTTTTATTTATTTTTATTTTAGTTTTATTTATTTTAGTACTTCAAGTTTAACTAAACAACAATGAGAAATATTGCTTTGGAAACTGAAATAAAATAAGTTTGTTAAATTATTTCAGTAAGTTATTTTGAAGTGATTTTTTTAAGGTTTTAGCATTAGTTAATAACCCTGCGTCAGAGCACCTAAACTCTACCGTCTCGTCTATAAAGACTCTTGATTACTTCTCTTTGACGTTTATGTGTGAATTTGTGTCTCAGGGCTCTGATGTGTCTGAGGCTGATCCTGCCGCTCTGCTGGACAGCATGAAGGTAAACCAAGCTGCTGCTTCCTGATTGGCTGAAATATGAGCTATGACGTCATCAAACGTATGGCATCATTCCGGTTTTGTTCATTCCAGGACATAGATGACATGGATGCGGATCTGTTCGGCTCGAAGAGGAAGCCGAGTTCAGCTCCAGCTCAGAGGAAAGAAGCTAAAGGAGGAGCGTCTAAAGCAGGAGATCAGAGCAAAACCACAGGTTCATTTCTCTACTGTGAGATTTTGACTTTGACTCTTAAAGCTGCGTTTATAAAGTGTTTAATGTGTTTTTACAGAAGAGAAAAAGCCCAGTTCTGCTCCAGCCTCCACAGCCAGAGCTTACAAGAAGTTCAGCTTTCTGGGTAAGAGCAAAACCATGATTTCTGTCTGACAGCGTCAAAAGGTTTCATGAGGGTTTGATTTTCTCCATTTGCTCCACTTTCATGCTGCTTGTGGTTCAGATGATGAAGGTGGGGGTGTTGATCCTCCTCCTCCTGATGAAGGTATCACAACCACGCTTTTACACACACCTCTGTGAGATAAACCACTGAAACCTGTTCTTCATGTTTCACAGATAACGTGGACGATTCGTTAGATGATCTGTTGGGCGATCTGGAACACAAACCAAAGACGACAAAGAAAACCGAGCGGCCGCGCTCTTCCTCACCTGCCGTTCCTCAGAAAACTGAGACGGGTGAGAGCGGTGACGTCTCACACATCTGAGCGTCACATGACTGACTGTGACCGCTGACATCTCTTTCTGTTCCTCAGCGTCTCCAGCAGCTGCTGTGAGGAAGAGGGACGATCTGACGTTTGATGATGAAGATGATCTGATGGATGCTCTGGGCTTCGGAGAAACAAACAAAACACAAGGAAACGGACTGACACTGAAAAAAGAGAGGTGAATCCTGCGAGTTGATAAAGCCACTGGGGACAATCTTAAAACATCAACCCTGTTAGATTTAGCAAATAATAATAAAACATTCATTCATTAATCAATATTAAATAATTTTCTGTTGTATATAATAGGGTCATTTAATAATAAGCGCTGCTTTTTCCATTCCTTCAATAAATTTCTAAATGTTTAGATTATATATAAAAGAAATGTTTTTAATACTAATAATAATACAACTACTACTACCAATAATAATAATATTGTTAATATTAATCACTATTAATTACGTTTCTGTTATATATATAATCCAAAGAATCAGAAAATTAAACATTATTATTATCATCATCATTATATCATTATTTACTTAATTATTTTTTTATTTATTTTTTTAATTTTTAATTTTTTAAATTTTTATCTGTTAGATTTTATATAAGACAAAGATTGTCATGAATATTTGTGTATATATTCAGTTTGAAGGCAAAACCATTATATATTAATTTATCTTGAGATGGCATAATTCAATTCATTAACGTTTAAAGACAATGTTTGTCTTATATAATGTTTACAATCTTACAAAAAAGTACTTAAGAAATACAAAAAAGGCAGTGATTATTGAATAAACCTGAAATGGTCTCTGATTGTTTAGATTATATATAATATAATAGTATATACTGCAACTACTTCTAATGATAATACATTATTTACTTACTCTATGGTATTATTCATAGAAAAATCTGATATGTAAGTCATATTTGACTTTTCATGTCATAATTTCAACATTTTATATCATAATTATAACTTTTTAATCTCATAATTTTGACTTGTTGTCACATTTATGACTTTTATTTGATTTTTATCTCATAATTATCAATTTCGACTGTCATAACTTCAAAGTAGTGTCATAATTTTGACTTATGTCAGTTTCCACTATCTCATAAGTAAGACTTTAATAATTTAATTTCAATTTAATATGTCAATTTTGACTCGTAATTGACTTTTCATGTCATAATTTTGATGTTTTATCTCATAATTATGACTTTTTAATCTCATAATTTTGATTTAGTATGTCAACTTCAAATTTTGAATTGGTATGTCATAATTATGACCATTAAATTCATAATTTTGACTTTTCATCTCATAATTATGACTACTTATGTCATAATTTTATGCCATTATGATTCAATGGAGCATTTTTTTTCTTTT
The DNA here is from genome assembly GCA_036281575.1 of Ancherythroculter nigrocauda. Taxonomy (NCBI): domain Eukaryota; kingdom Metazoa; phylum Chordata; class Actinopteri; order Cypriniformes; family Xenocyprididae; genus Ancherythroculter; species Ancherythroculter nigrocauda. The sequence continues at coordinate 64,535,999 of VTFQ01000001.1, read as the reverse complement.
GTGGCAAAAATAGGCTTCTATAGATATGCGATGGGAAAAGGGAAAATAATCGGTCGCGTCAAAAGCTGTTATCAGACGGGTTTCTTTTGTAATTTTGTCTGGCTCAATCAGAAGTTGGTGGGCGGAGTTACTGTAAATAGCCTCTGCCAACAAGTATATACTGCTACTACTTCTAATGATAATACATTATTTACTTACTCTATGGTATTGTTCATAGAGAACTGTAACATTTGTGGGCTGGATGAATTGAGAAGGAAGCGGTTGTGATTTCTGTGTCTCTGTCCTCATCAGTGATCCTCCTCTGAGAGCTCGCACCAAACTGGATGAGATCTTGGGCAGAGGGACGTCTCCTCGTCTGCTGGAGAGACCCATCACGGGAGAGAAGAAAGAGACACCACATACGGAGAAACCGCCAGAGAAGAGCTCAGTGGGAAGAGGTGAACACTGACACAATCTCAACTGATGCTAACTTACCAGAGCAGATTACTGTAAACGGCACAGATCACTCACTGAAGTGCCAGTCGAGAGACAATGATTTAATGATGCACAATAATTGCATATAGATCATATCACAGCTAATGTATACATGAATGCAATACAAGTCACTTTCCATAAAAGCATCTGCCAAATTCAGAAATAAGTATCCAAAAGACACTGAAATCAATAAACGAGCACTAACCGTTGATCTTGCTGTCTGTAGCCTCTCTGATGGACGAGGAGGACTTCACGTTCGGCTCTTATCAGCCCACGATGGCTTCGACTCCAGAGGGCCGTCAGTCCCGGAGACAATCTGTCAGGTGAGTCAATACACAAACGTTACAACATGACTACTAACTAGCAGGTCACCAATGTGACAGACTGCAAGAAGTTATGTTCTTCCTCAGTATTTGTGTCTTGTTTTAAAGTACAGTTATCTAACCATTCTTAAATCAAGAGATGCAAAGATAAGAAGTCTTATTTTCTGAGAAACTGATCAAAAGGAAGGGAGTTTATGCGTAATAAGACAAAATCAAAAAGTGTATTTTTCTGACCCCAATGGCAGGGGATTTTTCTTGTAAATGCATCTTGATTTGTTTAGATATTATAAAAAAAAGATAAAAATACTTAGACTTTAACAAAACTATGGAAGCTTGTTTCCACCACTAAATTAAAAATAAACACAATTGTGACTTCTTTTCTCAGAATTGTGTGATTTAAACTCGCAATTTTATGTTGTAAACTCACAATTGCGACTTTATATACACGATTCTGACTTTATATCCCACGATTTTGAGGAAAAAAAGTCAGAATTGCAAGGTAAATAGTTGCAATTATACCTTTTTTATTTTTTATTCAGTGGCAGAAACAAGCTTCCATACAAATCACAAAAATATTCAAATACAAAAAACAAATATTATCAATAATGTTGCCGGTAGGTTCATTTTATTTGTATAAATCAGTTTCATTGCTCCGTGTTTTGTGTCAGATTCTCGACTGAAGACGTGAGCGTTCACTCTCCTGAACACAAGCCCAAACCCTCCACACGCGCCGTCCGGCCCAGATCAGACTGGCTCGGCCTGAAGCAGGAGGAGGAGGAAAAGATGAAGGAGGAACCCAAACAACCTGCTCCAGAGATCCTGAAGCCTCCAGCGTCTCCCTCCTTAACGGCCCGGAAAGAGACACCCACAGATCCGCCGGCCGCACCCTCGTCTCCTAAAAACGTCTCCAGACCGGTGAAGAGAGACGAGGAGGACGAGGACTGGCTCGCTGGAGCGCTCAGTCGCAGGAAAACACAGTTAGTGAGCCAATCAGAGGAGAGAGAGAGGAAACAGGAAGTTTCATCAGGTCCAGTAGAAGAAGTGGACGTGTTTCTCAGGTGAAGGTTTGAGATTGAATGTTGGTTGGACTGGATCAGGATGCAGATATTTGTTCTAATGTGTGATGTGTGATTTGCAGCTCTAAATCAAATGTCTCTTCAGCCCCACGACTGAAACGCCCGGACGAGCCTCCCATCCCAAACACAGAGTCCAGGTACAGTCAATACAAACAGTGCTGTAATGCTGTGGTCATGTGATTTATGTTGCTCTAAATGGAGTCTGTGTATGTGTGTGTGTGTTTTCCAGCAGAGAGTCCACTGGCATCTCCATCCAACACAACACAAGCACAGAAACACAGCATAAACCTGGTACAGTCCAACTCTGCACTCTATCAAACATCAGTAAAGGGGACTATTATGCAAAATTCACTGAAGTGTTTGAACACAGACGGGATGTTTTGAGCTGAAACTTCACAGACACATTCTGGAAACACCAGAGATTATATTACATCTTGTGAAAAGAGGCATAATACATAATATAGACAAGTAAAGGAATTTTTAGAGTGAATATAAATGTTAGAGGTTTTGCTCAACTCATTAGCTAGAAATTGCTCTTTTTACTTCTAAAACTTTAACATGATTATCCAATAAAATCTATTAAAGAAACTATAAAATACAATTCCTTATCCAGTTATCACAAACATTAGGTAAAGAAATTGGTGCAATTAGGCAGATTCTAGAACTTTAGTGGTATTTTCTTACCTGATTATTTGAATGTTTGAATTCATTTCAGCTGACTCTGATTTCTAAGGTTAGTTGTGTTCCTGTTACTAAAGTCCCTTCAGTAAACACTGTTCTAGTCTGTTACCCTTCAAACGTCCTAAAACAACCCTAGAAAACACAACTCACGCCTAAACAATCATTTTAAATCATGAATATAAATCTCAACCAGGAGCAAAAAGATGACTTAAATGATTTCAAATAAGAAAATTAGCTAACACTACTCAAAAAAATTACGATATTTCTTATTTTAATTACATTTTTGTCTTTGAAGAAGCAGGATGTCTTAAAAACCCTTAAATTTATGAGGAAAACTCATTGATTTCTAGAACCGATGAAAGTCTTGGAAATGTATCATCACATAACCCAGTAGTCATTTTTCTAGTTATGTCAAGCTCTAAAATATTTTATTGGGTGGAAATTGAGTAAAAAAAATCCTTATCAATAAAATCAGAAGTGACTGCAAAAGTCATGGGCACCTTTTGGAGTCAAAAAGGTTGAGAAGCTCTGATCTAGAGGAACCATCACAAATGTTCACAAACTCTTCTGTGAATGTGCCAGTTTTTCTTACAAAAAAATGTGAAAAAGTCATGGAAAATCATTGGTTAAAAGACGTGAGAAGCCTGGTTCTAAATTTCAACAGGTTACATTTAGGCAATAATTCAATTCAACATAATAAAAGTTAGTTCCCTCTGATTACACACTATTTTAGCATCTGTTACCCGTCAAACACCCTAAAACAACCATCCACAATTCACTTTCAACATGTTCTCACTGTAGTGACCCAGTCATCTGCTTAGAAAATTAGTGTACGTCAGGCCCTGTTTCAGGACATCTCTGACACCCCTGATTCCCCTCCTGCCCCTCTTCACTGCTTCTGTCCCCTTTCAGGACTCAATCAGACCCTCTCATCACGGCCCTCAAACACAACCAGCAGCGCACAACACACCGCACACGCTCAGGACCCCAGAACAGCCTCAGGACGGGACGGCCCGACAGAGACGCCCCCCTCCAACCCCGTCCACGGGTGGCCCGTGCCCACTATAGCGCCCCCTGCAGCGTGGTGTAGGTGCTGCTAGTGTAGAGCAGGAGTTTATCATGACCACTATTACATAAACCTCACGAAAACACAATTCATACAAAAATATGATTTAAATAAAATAGGGAATTATATTCTGCATGAAGGGAAAAAGCATAATGCCATTGTGATATTTTCCCATTTAAATCCCACATTCTCTTATTTGAAATTACTGTAAAAAAAATTAATTACAAGAATTACAAAAAAATGAATACAATATTTTTTTTTCATAAATTAAACCCAACAAATTAATATTCAATATTAATTAAATAGTTTTATAATAAATGTATTAATAATATTTATTAAATCAATAAACTTTATTAATAAAAATATAAATAATATTCTGTATTACATAATGAATTACAAAAGTGAATATAATTTAATTAATCAAAATGTTTTATATTAATTAATTAAAATTAAATTAAAAATAAAAATATAAAAATTATTAATAAATATTCTATAAATATTATAATAAAAAATATATTTTTTTAAAATGATAATCAACAAATAATATTTAAATTCATGCATTAAAATGTAAATAATTTATTATTAAATATTACTATGACCTATGTGTGTGTTATTAAAACAAATTCAGTGAAATAACAGCAATAATAATGTATTATTAAAATATTATCATGATGTAAATATTTTGTTGTATGATGTATTAACATATTAGAAATATTAAACATATTTTCACATTACATAAATAAGAATCAAGGGATCTGCTCTTAATTTTCATGAAAATACATGTTAATGTAAAACATTGATGTGTTTGTGTTTTTAAACGGCTGTTGTTTCAGTGTTCCCACCAGCGGAGGGCGCTGTACCTGTGACACAAACACACACGCCTCTGCCTGCAGACAGTCTACAGCAGCTGCTCATACAGCAACAGGTCACACACACACACACATGTTTACAGCATGCTCTGATGTGGATTCATAATCAGTAAACTAATGAAGGGATTGTGTTTGTGCAGTTGGCTCAGTCTCATCTGTGGGGTTTGAGCAGCTCTCTGGACGTGAATGCACACAGACACAGAACAGACACGGACCATCAGCAAGCAGACGTGACGTCACTGCAGAAACGCATCATTCAGCTGGAGGCACAGGTACAAACACCACCAGCAGACGCTTTACACTGCATTAACAGTGCCTGAAGCAGCCTTAACTGTGGTAAACATCATCGTCAGCCGTTTCCAAACTTGAGTTCATGTGGGAAATGCAGGGGGTTGGGAATGAATGAAAAGTTATCAACTACTTAAATCATTAAAAACAATTAAAATTAAATTAATTGACTTCAGAAAACATGTGAATGTGTTGTTAAATTATTAAAAATATTAACTTCAGATCTCAAGTAAATATTTTAGCTCGAAGGGGTTCATCTGACTAAAATATTTGTGAAATATCCCTGATATAACTGAAGCTAAATAACTAATGCATCAATACAGAATTGAACTGATGTGAACTGAACACATCTCATCCAATCAGAATGCAATACAGAATGACTTCAGTCTTCATGTGTGTGTGTGTTCAGGTGAGGAGTTTACAGCTGGAGAGAGATCAGAATCACATGCTGTTGGAGAGCGTTCAGCAGAGACACAAACAGGACACTGAGCTCATGGAGAACATGCACAGGTAACACACACACTCACACACACACACTGAGTTAAAACAATGTGGTTTGGTCTCACACATGTCGTCTCGACTCAGAGCTCGTGTGAAGCTGCTGGAGGAATCGGCCGCCCAGCGAGAGCTGCGCTCACGGCAGGAGAACGAGGACCTGGCGGAGAGACTGGCTGCCGTCACACGTATGGCGGAGCAGGAGCGGGCAGAGATTCAGGCGCAGCACCAGCGCAGACTCGCACAGAGTCAACAGGACCGAGACAGAGAGGTGGAGAGACTCAGAGACCTGCAGAGGTGACACACACACACACACACACACACACACACACAGGTTTCCATGTTTAATGGGGACTTCACATAGACGTTTTATACTGTACAAAATGTAATTTCTGTCCCTCTAAAACTCTAAACCTACCCATCACAGAAAACTTTTTGTATTTTTACATCTTCAAAACACTTTATTTAGTATATTTTATAAGCCGTTTTCCTCATAGGGACCAAAAAATGTCCCCATAAGATCAAAAATAACTGTCATTACTATCCTTGTGGGGACATTTGGTCCCTATAATGTAGGGAATACCAGGTACACACACACTGATGAAGAGTGGATTCAGTCCTACATTAAATCCTGATCTTCAAATACTTCAGATCAAAGTTTGTCATGTGATTGGTCTGGGATCTGACTGCTTTTGCTCATGGATTATTGAAGAATGTTTTGAAATCCCTTAGGAGAAAATGAATGGGAAAATACTTCCGGAAACTAGGCCACTGGAAAAGTGGGAATCATTATAGCAGTGTTGTTATTGATTACTAAAACTTTTAATAATGTTTTTTATATATAAATGTATAAATATAAGTACATATATAAAACTTTTTTTTATTACATGAAAAAAAAATCTTTCAAAATATATTTTAACTAATGGAAATAAAATAAGCTGAAGTAGCCAAATTACAAAAATGAATACTTTTTTTTTTTTTTTATTAAAGTAAAAAATGAATATACAAAATCAACAAATTATTATTCAAATTTAAATAATTGTTTATTATTAATTTAATTGTTATTAAAATTTAAATGACATTAATAATAATGATGTGTTCATACATAATAATTTCCTCAAATAAAATTATAAATGACCATGATGTCGAAATATTGTTCAATCACATTTCAGTAATCAAAACATTAAAAATTTAAAAATTAGAAAATTTTGTAAACTAAATAAAATAAAAACTGAAATTTTAAACTGAAATAAAAATAATGCCAAGTAAAATAATTTTTTAAAAACACCCTAATAAAAATAATAAAACCAAGTAGCAAAAAAACCCTGTAAAATTTAAAAATAAGAGTGAATTCAAAATATTGATAAATATTATGATATTAAATAAATAATACTAATGATAAGATGATTATTGACCAAATTATTATTCTGAGAAGCAGGGATTGTCAACGCGTTTTTGTCAGCCGAACCCCTCTGAGCTTAAATATTATAGAATATCAAATATAAAAGTCCCACTGAGATTTTAAGTTAATATTTCAGTAATTTAACCACATATTCATGATGTTGGTTCTCTGATGTTGGTTAACGGGCACGTTACATGCAGATAAACAAATAAAATTTCATCTTTTTTCAGTAAGTGTTTTATTTATTTATTTATTTCTTAAATTACTGTATTAATTTTGATTGTAATATTAGCTTTTCATCAAAAAAAAAAATGAAAAGAAAAAGATGATAACTTTAGCTCTAATGTTTAAGTCCTTCTTCAAAAGTTGATTATGGTTACAGAAATTTGGGGGGGGGGGTATCATAGAATATAATATAAAATATAAATATAATATAAAATATAAAAATATAAAAAAAAAAAAAAAAAAAAATATATAAAAAATATAAAATATAAGAATATAAAATATAGTCCCCCTGAGATTTTCATTTATTATTTCAGTAATTTAGCATGCTGTCGGTTCTCTGATGTTGGTTAATGGTCATGTGACATGCAGATAAACAAAAAAACCTATATCTTTTTTTAAGTGTTTTATTCTGACTGTTTTTAATTACTCATTTTTATTTATTTATCAGCATTTCATCAAAAAAAAAAAAAAAAAAACTGTGGCTCAAAAGTCCTTTAAAGTTTGATGATGTTTCAGAAATAATCGAATAATCCCACCTGAGTGTAAAACAAGCTCATTTGTTCAACGTGTGTGACAGGAAGTCCATCCTGGAGATGAAGAGAGATCATGAAGAGCAGATCCAGCACCTGAAGAAGCTGAAGGACGAGGAGATCGACGCCGTGACCAGCGCCACGTCACAGACCAGGTGCTGCCCTTCACCGATCACACACAGAGAGCAGACTCTCGTCCGTCAGACGCGTCTCATGAGGTGTGTGTGTGCAGGTCTCTGACGACCGTCATCGAGCAGATGGAGCTGTTCTCCCGCAGGCTGGGCGACCTGTCGTCTCGAGTGGAGAGCTCACATGAGCACACGGCGCAGGGACTGGAGATCGGAGCCAGACAGAGAGACCAGCAGCTCAGAGGTGCCGCAGCAAACATCAGGGCTTGACACGTGCCTTCGTCCCCTAGGACCACATGTGCTCCTAGTTTGGACAGTTTAGAAGCTCAGAAAGAACTGTAGGAGCGCTGTGAAAATGCCAGAAACAGTTTATGTTGTATCCGAAATACCAATAATGACCAGAAAAAATGTTCTTAAAGGATTAGTTCACTTGTGAATTAATATTTCCTGATAATTTACTCACCCCCATGTCATCCAAGATGTTAATGTCTTTCTTTCGTCAGTCAAAAAGAAATTAAGGTTTTTGAGGAAAACATTCCAGGATTATTCTCCATATAGTGGACTTCAATGGAGCCCAAACGGTTGAAGGTCAAAATTACAGTTTCAGTGCAGCTTCAAAGAGCTCTACATGATCCCAGACGAGAAATAAGGGTCTTATCTAGAGAAACCATTGGCCATTTTATTAAAAAAATACAAATTTATATACTTTTTAACCACAAATGCTCATCTTGTACTACTCTGCGATGCTCAGCGCATTGTGTAATCATGTTGGAAAGGTCACACGTGACATGAAAAATTTTAATTCTAAAGTGAACTAATACTTTAACGCTAGACTTTTAATTATAAACCAGCCCAAAACACACCCGGACTCTTATTTTGAAATGTCTATGCTGTACTACTCCCAGCTGCCCATTCAAACATATAAGGGAGATTAAATATGTACTCTTAAAACCATCTACAACATATTACAACATAAACACCATAAAGTAAACATTGTGATAATTCAATCAATAATCAATCTATTGGCATAAATCTGCAGTATTCAGTGATTGTGAACCACACAACAGAGCCATGTTTTCACTTTGAATGCGCAGTGATCATAATTATTTAATGAATTTAAATAATAATCATATTAGGCCATATCTCAATTCCTGTTTTACAGCCTCAAATTTAAGACCACTTCAAATGAAAATTAAAACTTGTGTTATACCATTTAAAATATTTTACTTTCTATGACCTTAAATTTTAAAAAAAGTGAATTTAAGATGTTTTACAAGACCTGCGAGGACCTCGTTTATATTGGCACATGTGCTGCTGAACACATTTTGCAGTTCGCACACATCTATTTTTAGTCGTAAATGCGAGCGAAGCGCTCGTCCGCTCCATCCCTGGCAAAACAACTGAGCTGATGTGAATGTGTTTTTGTGTCTCAGTGCTGCAGGAGCGTTTGAGTCAGCAGCAGCGCGAGATGAGCGACGAGAGGTCACGTCTCAAAGAGGTCATCGCCAAGATGGACACACAGCTGGCCGAGCAGCAGAGACAGCTGGAGAAGGTCGAGAAACCCCTCTGAATGCACTCCACACACTCGCTCTGAATATGAATCAAACACTCATATACATTATCAGTCAGAACACTTTCCTGGATAGTTTGAAGGATAATAAGGAACGGTTCCAGTTATATTGGACAACTGCGCTGGTAGAAGCGTGTAGTGACGCCGCCACTCAGGATTGGTCACATGTCTGTGTTTCTATGTAGCTGTCCAAGTGCACTAATTGAACGACGTAAACACAAGTTAATAATAAAAATAAAAGAAAAATCTGATCCTCCTCCATAACGCAGTCACTATTTACATCTAGTACCGTCAGTGAAAACGGCTCATGAAGTTACGCTGGTGTGTGTGTTTAGGAGCGCTGGCGTGTGACATCAGAACAGGCCAAAGCTGAATCATCTCTACGAGGACTAGAGGAGGAGAGACGGACCATGATGCAACACTTCAGCATGGAGAGAGAGGAGCTGGAAAAAGCAAAGGTCAGACCAAAATCACTCATTAAACATGATTTAAATTATAGATTACACATCAATTACAGATCTACTGTACATCTATCTCTCCCTCTTTCTCATATATATATATATATATATATATATATATATATATATATATATATATATATATATATATTGTGTGTGTGTGTATATGCACATATATACTCTCTCTCTCTCAGAGCGCTTTGCTGGAGGAGCAGCAGTCCGTCATGCAGCACTGTGCTGAAGAGCGGCGGAAGCTGGCAGCCGAGTGGAGCAGGTTTCACACGCAGGAGAAGCTGCGTCAGGAGTGGGCCGAGAGAGAGGCCAGCCGCGCCATGGAGAGAGACGCCAACAGAGAGGGGTCCATCCTCAGCATGGCACAGGTGTGACTGATGATATAAACCTCACGCAGTGCAGTTCAGACACTATCTGTACCGTATCAGCTGATCACAGTACAGGACAAAAACTGCATGTGTTTGCATGCATTTATTCATGCTTTACAGCTAATATTATAAGTTGAAACCAATAAAAAAAAAATATATATATATATATATATATATATATATATATATATATATATATATATATGTATTAATTTTATGTAATGAGTTGAGTTAGATGTTAATGTTTACATGAAACAGACACAAACAGCATCATTTTATGTCATAGTTGTATTTCTCAGTACTAATTTTATTATATTATTGTATTTAAATCTTAACATTCTGATTTTTGACTTAAAAATTTTCAATTAAATTATGAATTGGGGGATATATAATAATATAATGTCAGAATTTCCTGAAAAGAGTCTAAATTGTGAAGGTGTTAAGTCGCAATTAACATATTTTTTAATCTGTGGCAAAAACAGTAATAAGTCTTTTCATTCTCAAAGCAGACCATTCTACGTTTTTATGCTTGTTATACTTCAAGAAAAAAGTTTTATTTGGAGTTATAATAGTTAACATATAACAAAAACCATTAAAAAACACAAAATTACTAAAAATGTAAAATTAAAATTATTTATACATTTATTTATATATATATATATATATATATATTTGAATTTCTAAATATACAAATTCAAATATAAACAAATCTAAATTACTAAAAAAATATATAAAAAAAACTAAAATAAAATTAGACTAAAACTAAATATAAAATTACAAAAATTTAATCAAATTAAAATGAAAATTGAAAATAAAAAGTAATCCAAATTATTGATTACCTTTATATTATAATATATAGATTATACATATATTTATATGTATTTTAATTTAATATTTTTTATATACATTTATAATTCAATATTTTGGATTACTTTTTTTTCATATTTTCAATTTTCATTTTAATTTCATAAAATTTTTGTAATTTTGTATTTAGTTTTAGTCTAATTTTAGTTTAGTTTTTTTTTTTTTTTTTTTTTTTAGTAATTTAGATTTGTTTATATTCAAATATTTTATATATATATGTATATATATATATATATATATATATATATATATTAGGGGTGTAACGGTACACAAAACTCACGGTTCGGTACGTACCTCGGTTTTGAAGTCACGGTTCGGTACAGTTTTCGGTACAGCAGGTGGAGAGAAAACTAAACATAAAATTGCTTTTTTTTATTATTAAACAGAGGTTTACTGAACAAATTGTGTTTTTGTCTTTAAATATATTAAATTAAATTAAAACTAAAAGTTTCTTAAGGATAAAAAAAATGATCTCTGCTAATGCTATAAACTATGTAGGGAGCCCTAACTTGAAAGAAGCCCAAACTAAATTCAATTGCTTTTTATTTTTAGATAAAATAATCAACACTCAAATAACAAATTGTATGCAAACCTGTAAGCTGCACCTAAGGCAGTTTTTGCATTAACTTCTAAATGTTTTTACTCCAATTCGTTGTTGAAATATAATCATTTCTACACAGTGGCTGTTATTTTAACATCAGATTTATTTAAACATACATTAAATAGCCTAATCAGGATATCACTAAAAGATTAAGTAAAATAATGAATATATTGGCTAATACAGTGCATATATTAAGCGAAAGAGTTCATTTCTCTAGCGAACTAACAAGCTGTGAACACTGAATGGCTTTTCTGAGGTAAATGCATCATGACATATTGTTGAATACGGACGCTTTCATTGATGTCTTTCCACCGTTGAAACACTGAATGAGCGATTACATGAGATATGACCGTTTCAGTAAGTTGTACTAAATCTTGCAACATACCTTCAGATGTTCTTTCATGTTTATTCTGTAACTAGTATTAAGGAGGAAGAGATGAACACATTCACTTGCGCTCTGCGCTCGCGCTGCCGGTTGAACTGAGGCGCCTGTACAGTGATCTGTTACCCCACATCAAAGCACGTCAAAATGGCATTTTCTGTTTAAACTTCATGATTTCGTGGACAGAATTTGAAGGATGACACTTAGTTTCTTATCGAAAGTAATAAAACGCAGAGCTTATTGCGGTTATTGGTGGTGAATATTGGTTGCAATGTAATGGACTGGTGACCTCAGCAGAAAAGGGAAGTCGTTTGAGAGGCGGGACAATCCATTACAGTTTTCCTTGGTGATATTCAGGAGCAGGCCGAACTGAAGCTGCGCTCCGGAGAGCTGAAACAGAAGGAGGAATCGCTGCAGAGAGAGAGAGACGGCCTGGAGAAAGAGAGACAGGAGCTGGAGAGAGAGAAAGAGAAGCTGAGCTCCACGGCGCTGCGACTCAAAACACGCGCACAGGAAGTGGAGGCGTTCAGTAAGGTAAAAGACTAAGTAAAGCACTATGGTCAGCGCTGCGTTTGACACCCGATCATGTGACACTGAACCATCTCCTCACGTGCAGCTGGCATCCGAGCGCTTCGAGGAGGGAGAGCGAGCGCTGCGGGAGGCCAGACAGGTGGAGGCCGAACATCAGACCAGACTACGAAACATACACACACAGATAGAGCGACTGAGACAACAGGAGCACAACTTACAACAGGTCACTGCTAACCACCGTCTGACACTAACACACAATGTCCTATTTATAAACCTAATTATTTTTTGATGTCACAGTAATGTAGTTATCTAGTTACCCGACGCTGCGTAACTCTGATCATGTGACCTCTCAGGAGCGCTTGAGGATGACGGATCATCACAGAGACTTGGAGCGACTGAGACACACTCTTCCTGTCAATCCAGTGGCGTCAGCGCCTCTCATCGCAGGTAATGTGTCCGTTCACAGACCCACTGCAGGCATTCAGCGTCTCAGACAGTGAGTCACATGTGTGTGTTTGTTAGATTTCTCTCCAGCGTTGGCCAGCACACACCTGAGCGCTGCTGTCAACCCGGTGCCCGCCGAACTACACGCCCGACTCGCCCTCATCAAACACACCGCTGAGAAGGTACGACGACACCGATTCACTTCACAGCTGATAACATCACAATAGGGTCATTCAATACCCAGTTTGCCCAAGTAATGATACGCTCTGATACTAGAGAGGACCAGAACCTTTCAACTGTCCACCATTAAAGAGGCTTCACATGGTATATGGATTACACTTATATACATTGTATATATACACAATGATGAATTGAATAATTCAAACATAATTCAAAACAGAAAAAAAACCCTCATTTAAATGCAAAAGTAAAGCAAACAGCACCTGAACGACTCAAGTGAATAACTGAAATAAAGCAACACTTTGGTTCAGCAAAAATAGCCAAAAAAATAAAAAGAAAATGTGCAGAAATAAAAGAACAAACACATGCAAGAATAATTCAATAAAAAAGGGAAAATCTTCCATGGATATTGAAGCCATTAATCTAATGGTGTAAATAAAATAAAGTGAAAAATAGTTTATATATAATCCAGTAATTTTTTCAAAAAACACAGTATATACATTAAACACAAAATAAGTTCAAGGGCATATTATATACATAAATGAAATGATTAAGTGAATAATTCAACCATATTAACAAACCAGAAAAATATCCTCATAGATGCCAAAGCAAACAGTTTAAGCTACTCCAGGGAAAAATCAACAATTCAGTTCAGCAAGCATAGCCAAAATTAAATAAATTAAAATATGCTAAGATAAATAAATGTCACCATATTTGAAGCCAATAATCCAATGGCGAAAAAAAAAAAAAAAGATCAGACAAGGATGTAGTTAATCCAAATTACATGCCATTTACAATCCACTTCAACGTGAAATGAAATCAATCGGAGCAGGTGTAACAAAGGCTGAATCCCAAATGGCACCCTAAATCCTCACGGTCTTCCTCTGAGTCTGCACTTTTGTAACAACGCAATGATGGACATCCAAGTGAGTGAGGGGCGGGCATAAACACAGGCCAGCATTTCAGGATGGATGTTTAAACATCATTTCTATGGCCATGAGTGATTATAAGTGACCCTTACCCAGAATTCTTGGAGACGGTGTTCAGAGTATCAAACTACCACACAATTCCTACTAGTTCCACAGCATGGAGGATGTGTATGCATGGCATATTTGAAACAATTTGCTAATGTACAAATGCATATTATATACTGATCTAGTATTCAATTACCACATGAATTCAAAAATATGGAAGCTTGTTTGTCACTGAACACAATTAAAAAGGTAATTATAAAGTCCAATTCTGAGGGGGGGACCTTTAAAGACAATTGAAAGTTTATACCACACAATTCTAAGAATTTGCAAGGTGTAAAGTTGCAATTTCCTTTTTTTATTCAAGGGTTGAAATGTGCCTCTAGAATATTACTTTTAATCTGCCATTGCAATGAATGGGCATTGTGGGTTAAATTCTTGCCTTCACAGGGAACTCGTTTTATCACATTTAAAAGCTTAATTGACAATTATTAGATTATGAAATACTTAAGTGTAGCATTCTCTCAATGTTTCATTAAATCCACAGTAATTGCAGACAAGTTCACAAATCACTAAACCAGTACAATCATTGGAATATTCTATTTCAATGTAAACACTGCATAAATAGTTGACATTATTGCCCTAAATGGACAACATCCCACCCACGCTGAAGTTTTCTGCCCATTTCTCTAACAGGACAGAGACTTCCTGCAAGAGGAGCAGTACTTCCTGGACACCCTGAAGAAAACATCGTACAACTCAGTCTTCAACACATGACCATAGACACTGGAGACATTTTGATACACTTTATTATGAAATAAACATTGTGTTTATAAAAAATAAAAAAAAAAGTTTGTTATTCTCATGTTCTGATGTCACTCGCCAACACAGCTTCTGCAAAAAATGGGGGAGGTGGAAAAAAAAAAAAAAAAGTCATTTACAATTCATTTATAAATTTTTTTTTTTTTTTTTTTTTTTTTTAATAGTATGTGAAGCCTCAGATTACCATAACTCAACACAAGTTTCAGACAGGGATAACTTCTCTCATCACAGGCTTGAATGTCTAAACACTGATCTTGGGTCAGATTGTTCCTTCATAATCCCAGGAGCATGTTAATAAACCATCAGAACTATTCTGACCCAAGAACAGCATTACTACAAAAAAAAAAAAAAAAAACTACTATAAATGTACTTTGATTTATACGTACAGCTGTGAAGCAGGAGACCTCGTGGTGTTTCTGCTCCATCTGTGAAGAGAAAACCAGAGTCAGACGGGTTTCACACCAGATTACAGGTGCAGATTCTCATTGGCTTCGGCTTCCTCAGAATAATTGGAGCCATCATTAATGGGCATCAGAGGGCATTTCCAGCAGAGTCGAGGCTCGGGCATCCCGGGGGGGGTGGGTGTGGGTATGGGTCCCCGAAATGCCACAAACCACGACCCTGCTTTCAATGCAGCATTTATCATCAGAGGAAGAGCCAGACAAACATGTGAACAGAAAGAGATCTTTACCTGATCAGCACCGAATCAGATTCAGACGTTCACCTGGAGAGAGAAAGAGCATGTGATCAGATTCAGTGTTTCCAAAGGTTTCAGTTATTCTCATGTTATGATGTCACTCTCCAACACTCAGTTTCTGCAAAAAGTGTGTGTGAGGGGATGGGATGTCACTTCAATTCATTTAATTTTTTATTTTTTTTTTTTTATAATGTGAAGCCTCAGGTTACCATAACTCAACACAAGTTTCAGACAGGGATAACTTCTCTCATCACAGGCTTGAATGTCTAAACGCTGATCTTGGGTCAGATTGTTCCTTCATAACTATACTGACCCAAGAACAGCATTACAAAAAAAAAAAAAAAAAAAAAAAAAACACTAAATGTACTTCGATTTATACATACAGCTGTGAATCCAGGTGAAGCAGGAGACCTCATGGTGTTTCTGCTCCATCTGTGAAGAGAAAACCAGAGTCAGACGGGTTTCACACCAGATTACAGGGGCAGATTCTCATTGGTTTCCTCAGAATTTTACTGGACCATCATTAGTTTCTCACAGGGCATTTCCAGCAGGGCCGGGGCTCGGACACCCGGAGGTCGTGGGACCCCCAAAATGCCACAAGCCACGGCCCTGGTGGAACTGCAGCATTTTCATCACAGGAAGATTGACAAACATGTGAACAGAAAGATCTTTACCTGATCAGCTCTGAATCAGATTCAGACGTTCACCTGGAGAGAGAAAGAGCACATGATCAGATTCAGTGTTTCCAGCACAGTGATGAACTTCAGATCTGCACATTGTGTCTCAGATTCTGCTTCGCCATCGTCAGTTATCGCATCAGACGGCTTTTCCTATACAGCATCTTCATCACAGAACACAATCAACCTGATATAAACAACACTTAAGTACATGAAGTGGGAAACAAAGCTTTAGGAAACCAAAGCAATTGGTTCAATTGATTCAAAATCATATTAAATTGCAGTGCTTGTTTTGTTTATGGCAATCACGATTCCTCCAATAAATTATATTGTAATTATATTAAAAGTCCTCGATTGGAATTTACCATGTCGATTAACTGACAAAATACAGAAGTGGCACATTTAACGGACAAGAATCCATGAACCGCATCATTAGACCGTTTTCTAAGGCTGTACGTCATTAATAAATCAAAATATAGCATATAGCACTCCATTACACAGTGCTCTGTATGATGTTAGGATGACTTTTAAAAACGTTCAAGACATGGTTACGGCCTTGACATATGCCGAGAGTTTGGGTTGCTCATAAGGTTCATCTGGAAACACAACATGCTCCATTTCACCAGATCTGTAACGTAAAGTCACTAATAAACCTACGGCAACAGGAGAAGGCATCAATGTCAACCAGACGAGGAATTATATGCTTTATAAACAAACAATTCTACTTTACAAACCCTTCCCTATTCTACTTGCGGAAAAAACTGAACTGGTGCAGCGTTTGTTCCGCAAGTAGAATGGGGAAGGCGTAGGACATAAAGCGCAAGCTTTTTGAAGAACACGGAAAGCGGAAGAACATTCAAGGCGATTGTGTTTATAAAGCATATACAGTTGTATTCATTTTAAATGACCGATGGTTTCACTAGATAAGACCCTTATTTCTCGTCTGGTATCATTTAAAGCTGCACTGAAACCAATTTTGACTTTCAACCATTTGGAGGCCATTGAAGTCCACTATAAAGGAGAATAATCCTGGAATGTTTATCAAAAACCTTCATTTCTTTTCAAAGAAAGACATGAACATCTTGGATGACATGAATGCAAGTAAATAAACAAATTTTACTTAAAGGGGAACTAATCCTTTAAATCACGCCAGAGCGCGTACACACCTCACGCACCAGATGCCATGCGCAAGGCAGTTGGACGGTGGTGTTTTAGAGGTTAAAAAATTATATAAATACTATTTGGTTTCTCACACAAACCGATTGTTTCGTGTCTTAGGACATCAATGTGTCGTCACAAGCCGCAGGGTTTAATTTGGATTTGTCTGTGCATGTTTTTTTTTTTACTCTCATAGATTGTGTTCCCATTGACACATTATATGAATGACAGACTGCAACAGTTGGAGTTAAAAATCATAATTTGTGTTCTACTGAAGAAACAAATCACCTACATCTTGGATGCGCTGGGGGTAAGCAGATAAACAAATGTTTGGGTGAACTATCCCTTTAAGTTTATACTATGCATTTTAACAGTGTTCAATAAAACCATATGATTAATTGCTTTGATACAATTATTTGAACCTATTATTATCTCACCGTTATGCATTTAATAATAATTATTATCTTAAATCATTTTAAAGGTTGTTCACTTGGGTCTTTTAGTGCCCAGTTGTTCAAACGTAATGTGATTTTAGCTATGGGATTGGATCAAATCTTGAAAAAGGGTTGTTCAAAAGAAAGGATTCTGAAGTTAGTTCAGATCACAATCCAATCTTGGTTTTGATTTGGATAAAATCAGTTTGTGTTCAAAACTTTAGTAAGATTGGGGTACCTTTAATCCTTAAAAAAAAAAAAAAGGGATTATACTGATCCTGTCAGATTTCAGAAATAAATGTAATAATTTTAAAACTGAAAAAAAAAAAAAAAAAAACATCAGGTAATATACATAGCTCTTGATTAGTTTAACTGTTAAATTAGAAGTAGACATTTGGCTACATGTATAGCCTTTCAGTTGCCGAGTTTAAAGTAAAAAAAGATTGGTGCAATAAAATTATGCCCAAACAGCTGTAAATAAGCAATACATTTAATACAAAGTGTTTCAAGTCAAGGTCTGAATGGTGCTAGAAAGCTACAGGCAGGTGAGTTTAAATCAGGGTTGGAGCTAAACAGGACCAGAGTTCGCCACCCCTGTCCTAGAGGTTCAATCCTGTAATGAAAAAACAGATCTATATGGTGATTTATACATACAGCTGTGAATCCAGGTGAAGCAGGAGACCTCGTGGTGTTTCTGCTCCATCTGTGAAGAGAAAACCAGAGTCAGACGGGTTTCACACCAGATTACAGGTGCAGATTCTCATTGGCTTCGGCTTCCTCAGAATAATTGGAGCCATCATTAATGGGCATCAGAGGGCATTTCCAGCAGAGTCGAGGCTCGGGCATCCCGGGGGGGGTGGGTGTGGGTATGGGTCCCCGAAATGCCACAAACCACGACCCTGCTTTCAATGCAGTATTTATCATCAGAGGAAGAGCCAGACAAACATGTGAACAGAAAGAGATCTTTACCTGATCAGCACCGAATCAGATTCAGACGTTCACCTGGAGAGAGAAAGAGCATGTGATCAGATTCAGTGTTTCCAGCACAGTGATGAACTTCAGATCTGCACATTGGGTCTCAGATTCTGCTTCGCCATCGTCAGTTATCGCATCAGACGGCTTTTCCTATACAGCATCTTCATCACAGAACACGGTCAACCTGACACCTCTAGTGACCAAAGTCACTTTTAAAAAGGTAATGCATTTAAAAAGAAGGAAAAACGATGCAACACCCACCTTTTAAGTGAACTGTGCACACAGTAAACCAGACAATCCTCATCTCGATGCATTAAATTCAGCCTGCAGAAAGACGAATGAAAAGTTAAACACTGACCACCATCACGAGTGTGGTTAATAAAATCACTCTAATCGACAAACTCACATTTATCAAGGTGGTCTGAAGGCGCTGTGTTCGTATCTCCGCGTGTAATTCATTATAAACGCGTTTTAGTCGCGCTAAAATCTTCTTTGTGTCTGATGAGATCTCGTCCACGTGTTGCGCGGCGAAAGAGAACGAGGAACAAGGAGCGTCCGCTTTTATAGCGCTGAAACGTCACGACCCACGTGACGGGGGGTGTTCCATTCAGCAGTGAACATCCCTGCGCCCTGCTCCCTTCGAAGATTTCACCTTGAGTTCTGGAAGGTCAAAAGGTGTAGGGCTCTAATTCTGAAATAACACAAAGTGAGTTCCGAATGATTACGAAATGTGTGCTGAGAGTTCTGTATGGAACAATCCTGTTTTCCTTTCCAAGTACCCTGCGAAGGGATCATGTTTGCGTTTGGGACGCAGGAAATGTGGAGCCCACAATGCGCGCGCTGGGAAAGTGACGCGTTTTACAAAATAAAAGTCACTAGAAATAATATAATTATACAAAATTACATTACTGCAAATACATTTTAATTATATTATTTAAATGTATAATTCTAAAAATGCGTTTTAATCCACTGCACAGTATGACATGTTTTGCATTTAGGGCTACATTTTATTATTATAACTGCAGCTACATGTAACCTAACTGATAAAAACCAAGGATTGTTTTTAAAGGGAAAATTATTTTATTTACTCACCCTCAAGTTGTTCCAAATCTGTATGAATTGTCTTTCTTCTGCTGCACACAAAAGAAGATGTTTTGGAGAACATGGGTAACCGAACAGTTGATGGACTATTGACTATAGTATTTTTTCCCCCTACATTAAGTCAACTGTTCATGTTCTTCAAAATATCTTGTGTTTAATCTCAATCACACCCATACCCACACTCACTCACACCCACACCCACACACTCACACATACATACATATATATATACACACTACTTTCAGATAGTACAGAAGCCCTAAACGGCCATGGATTACTTTTTTTTATTATTATCTTGTTTTCTCGTGATCACGACTTATTTTCTCGTGATCTCGAGATAACAAAAGTTGTTTTCTCGTGATCACGACTTAATTTTCTCGTGATCTCGAGATAACAAAAGTTGTTTTCTCGTGATCACGACTTAATATTTTCTCGTGATCTGGAGATAACAAAAGTTGTTTTCTCGTGATCACGACTTAATCTCTGCTCTACATTACACAAATGTGCCAACAGGTGGCAGTATATTACCAAATATAACTGGTGATGCGCTGTAAATATCCACTTTACTGTATTAGTTCATATTGGCTCAGATTGTACGAGTTTCGGACAGAGATAGTTTTCCTGATCGCTTTATTTTGTGCAGTATTGTGTGCCTTAAGCGATTAACTACTGTGAAATGACTGATTATAATTAGTGTATCTGTTATCGTTCTGGGTAGCGTTTCCCAAAAGCATCGTAAGCCTAAGTTGATCGTAGCTCCATTGGTTTCAATAGAGCTACGATCAACTTAAGCTTACGATGCTTTTGGGAAACGCAGCCCTGACTAGTTGCATGACAGTTTCACGACCGCAATAGTTCGTGTGATACTAAACTTATTGTTTATTAAAACTAATTTTGATGTCACTGTATAGTATTCTGTTTGAACTTCATTGTGTATCTTTAAGACGCTATTTTAATCATCGCAGTTTCAGTGTTCGTTTACCTAAATATGTCACAATGTATATTGATAAGAAATGTGATTTATAGCCTATGTCATTTAATTCAGTGATAGTGTGTAACCTATTGTATTTTCTACATTTCTTTGTAGAAAACATACACAAAAACACGCTTCTCAAACAGGAAATCTGGAGTATTGCACCCCTTTTTAATGGAAGATAGGAGGAAGACAGTTTAAAGCACATATCGTCACAGCCTACATGACGAATAAAAATAACATACACGTTATGTAATATATATATATATATTACATAATGTGTATGTTATTTTTATTCGTCGTGTGTGTGTGTGTGTATATATATATATATATTATATATATATATATATATATATATATATATATATATATATATATATATTAGGGCTGGGCGATATATCGAATGCTTTTGTCACGCGCATTTCGTCAGTAAAGCCGGTTCCCTGATTGCTGCTAAATCGCCATCACCTGCTTTTAAATGGAGCGGCATTTAATAGACAGAGCCGTAGATCACTGATAAGCCACGCAATATCGCGTTCATTATCGAAGGCGATACATCTGCGATATGAACGCGATATTGCGTGGCTTATCAGTGATCGACGGCTCTGTCTATTAAATGCCGCTCCATTTGCGGCAATCAGGGAATGCGCGTGACAATCGCATGGAAAATATTCATTTAATATATATATTTAATCTAAAAGGTTTTAGAATTATAGAATAATCTAGCATCTTTCTGAAGGCACTCTGCCTGCGCTTGAGATGCTCTGTTGAATATTAGCTATGTTAATTACACAAACAATATGTTAAGCGTACATTTATTGAACAGTGATTAAATAGCCTATATGTATTTATTTATTGTAAACTTTATTATTAAGTGAAGTAAACATTTAGCTGAAATATCCACAAGATATAAGAGCGCATGATTTATCCGTCGATCAGATGCGCGTCAAAGTTGTGTTCGTTACTATAGCAACAGTAGAATCTGGGTACAGTGTTTCAGAATCAATCATTGTAAAAAGAACTTTTAATAAGTCGTGATCACGAGAAAACAACTTTTGTTATCTCGAGATCACGAGAAAAATAAGTCGTGATCACGAGAAAACAACTTTTGTTATCTCCAGATCACGACAAAATTAAGTCGTGATCACGAGAAAACAACTTTTGTTATCTCGAGATCACGAGAAAATAAGTCGTGATCACGAGAAAACAAGATAGAAAAAAAATTGTAATCCATGGCCGTTTAGGGCTTCCGTAAGATAGTGTATTTGACTTTCAGGTGACATTTATGGAAACTGTAAAAAGTTCATGCTACGGTAATATTATATCATGTAACTGCCCTAATAATATGTAGTACTTCGTATCCTTTTTTTTCTCTCTGTTTTCTTTTTTTTTTTTTTTGTATACATTTTCTTTTTGTATTTTAGTTATTGTTGGTACTCTTTGTTTTATATGCTCTGATATGTATTACAATGTCTTATATTTGTCTTGTAAAATAAAATAAAAAAGGAAAAAAACGGTAATATTATATCATTTAAAGGGATAGTTCACCCAAAAACAAAAATTCTGTCATCATTTACTCACCCTCAAGTTGTTCAAAATCTGTATAAATTTCTTTGTTCTGTTGAACACAAAGGAAAATATTTTAAAGAATGTGGGAAACTGAAAAGTGGGGCACCATTGACTTCCATAGTAGACTTTTTCCTACCTCTCACCTCCCTTAAAGGATTAGTTCACTTTCAAATTAAAATTTCCTGATAATTTACTCACCCCCATGTCATCCAAGATTTTCATGTCTTTCTTTCTTCAGTCGAAAAGAAATTAAGGTTTTTGAGGAAAACATTCCAGGATTATTCTTCTTATAGTGGACTTCAATGGAGCACAGACGGTTGAAGGTCAAAATTACAGTTTTAGTGCAGCTTCAAAGGGCTTTAAACGATACCAGATGAGAAATAAGGGTCTTATCTAGAGAAATCATCAGTCATTTTCTAAAAAAAAAAAATTAAAAATGATATACTTTTTAACCATAAATGCTCATCTTGAACTAGCTTTCTTCTTCTTCTCTATTAGAATTCCAGCAGTGTAGACACTGCCCTCCACAGGTCAAAGTTTGAACTAAATTCACATATACAATATGCTAGTGCAAGTATATAACAATTAGTTCAAACTTTGACCTGTGGAGGGCAGTAATACACTTAACAGTGTCTACACTGCTGGAATTCAAATAGAGAAGAAGAAGAACAGAGCTAGTTCAAGATGAGCATTTCTGGTTAAAACGTATATCATTTTTAATTTTTTTTTTAGAAAATGAGCGATGGTTTCTCTAGATAAGACTCTTATTCCTCGTCTGGTATCGTTTAAAGCCCTTTGAAGCTGCATTGAAACTGTTTGGGCTCCATTGAAGTCCACTATATGGAGAAAAATCCTGGAATGTTTTCCTCAAAAACCTTAATTTCTTTTCGACTGAAGAAAGAAAGACATGAACATCTTGGATAACATGGGGGTGAGTAAATTATCAGGAAATTTTATTTGAAAGTGAACTAATCCTTTAAACATGCCTGTAGTTGAGTGGCATTCATCCTCTGGTTCTGCAGGGCACTGTTCACAATGAAGCGGTCATCAGCATGGGATGCGGCCAAAGCACATTCACTTCTATGCCTTTTTGTGACTCTCTGTGTCTGTTGCAACCTGCTGTGACACTAAGCTCAGTGGCAACTTCCCTCTGAGAACATCCCGTTTTGGCCCAGGAACTGTTGTTAGGTGTCGTCTTGGTCTCAAAATGTGAACAGCATGATGAAGAGGACTGTTTAAATAAAAATTTTCATTGAACCAGAACATTTATTGGTTGATTCATGGATCAGACACTTGTGGGGTTTTTTTGCGTTTAATCACCTTGTAAGAGAACAACATGTTATGCAAAAAGTACTGAGACATTGAACAGTTGGACATGTGCATTCAAAAGTTTAGGGAAGGTCAAATTAATTTCACCTTTAAAAGTTATAGTGCATTTTAGACGCATTCTGAAATTTCACCCGAAAATGAAATATCCCTAACTTTTTGTGAGTAGTGTATATTTATATATATATACTACTGACAGGTGAAGTGAATAACACTGATTATCTCTTCATCAGTGGGTGGATATATTAGGCAGCAAGTGAACATTTTGTCCTCAAAGTTGATGTTAGAAGCAGGAAAAATGGGAAGCGTAAGGATTTGAGTGAGTTTGACAAGGGCCAAATTGTGATGAATAGACGACTGGGTCAGAGCATCTCCAAAACTGCAGCTCTTGTGGGGTGTTTCCGGTCTGCAGTGGTCAGTATCTATCAAAAGTGCTTCAAGGAAGGAACAGTGGTGAACCGGCGACAGGGTCTTGGGCGGTCGAGGCTCACTGATGCACGTGGGGAGCGAAGGCTGGCCCCTGTGGTCCGATGCAACAGACGAGCTTCTGTAGCTCAAACTGCTCAAGAAGTTAATGCTGGTTCTGATAGAAAGGTGTCAGAATACACAGTGCGTCGCAGTTTGTTGTGTATGGAGCTGCACAGCTGCAGACCAGTCAGGGTGCCCATGCTGACCCCTGTCCACCACTGAAAGAACCAACAGTGAAGCATCAGAACTGGACCACGGAGCAATGGAAGAAGGTGGCCTGGTCTGATGAATCATGTTTTCTTTTACATCACGTGGATGGCCGGGTGCGTCTCTTACCTGGGGAACACATGGCACCAGGATGCACTATGGGAAGAAGGCAAGCCGACGGAGGCAGTGTGATGCTTTGGGCAATGTTCTGCTGGGAAACCTTGAGTCCTGCCATCCATGTGGATGTTACTTTGACACGTACCACCTACCTAAGCATTGCTGCAGATCATGCACCTTTCATGGAAACGGTATTCCCTGGTGGCTGTGGCCTCTTTCAGCAGGATAATGCTCCTGCCACAAAGCAAAAATGGTTCAGGAATAGCTTGAAGAGCACAACAACGAGTTTGAGGTGTTGACTTGACCTCCAAATTCACCAGATCTCAATCCAATCGAGCATCTGTGTGATGTGCTGAACAAACAAGTCCGATCCATGGAGGCCCCACCTCACAACTTACAGGACTTAAAGGATCTGCTGCTAACATCTTGGTGTCAGATACCACAGCACACCTTCAGCGGTCTAGTGGAGTCCATGCCTCGACGGGTCAGGGCTGTTTTGACAGCAAAAGTTACACAATATTAGGAAGGTGGTCATAATGTTATGCCTGACTAAAGGTTCCACCTTATTTTGATGCACAGATTTCTTTCCAGTGATAATCAATGTGATGCTTAATGGAGTGATCGTACAGTTTCACACAAAACGTTAGTAAATGGCCGATCTGAGACAATCAGGAGAAGTTGTCTTCTATTATTTAGAGGTTTGAGTCAGATGTCCATTTACACTAATGATTGTCTTCTCCAGCAGTGGTTTAAATTACAAAAACCTTCCCATTACATTCTATGAAGTTAAACGGAAAGTTTCTTGAAAATATCTTTTATATATATATATTTGCTTGTACTAATGTGTTTTCTTTTGATATGGTATAGTACTGTGCTTGTAGTTAAAAGTGTGAAATGTTTCTTATGGCCACGTTATTCTCTGAATAATCACAACACTTTTTACTGATGTAAATCGCATCTCAGGAGTGTCCGATCCTCAGATTGTCACGGTCACGCCCTTTTGCCTCAGTTATTTTAATGTCATGCCGCTTTTCTGTCACTAGGGAGAGATATGTGAACTCTCTCTCGCGCGCACACACACACACACACACACACACACGCGCACACGTGTTTAAACAGCGTCCCGCGGCACTGCACGCGCACTCACTGCAGCACCGTCCCGTCGCGGGATGGATGAACCGGACGCGTCGCGTCAACAGCAGCAGCAGCAGCAGCAGCGGAACGGGCCCGCCGCGGATGCGCGCATGCACGGGGTGTTTACAGACGCGGAAACCGGGCGGCTCACGTACGCGCTGAGTCTGTCGGACAGCTGCCTCACGGTCCAGAGGATCAACTCCCCTTCATCACCACCAGCATCATCGGAGCACCTGGACCTGCGCGACTGCTTGGGAAGCCGCGCGCACCGGGGCGAGCGCGAGGACCAGAGCGCGTATCTGTGCGCGTATTTCTACCCGTACCGGCGCCGGTGGATGGCTTCGGGTCCGGTTCGCCAGAGGGACGAGCGTCGCTTTCGGCTCGAGCTCAATAGTGATGATAATAATGATGATGAGGAGGACGCGAACCTGCGCGAGGCGGAAAGGTGGGCGCGCGCCATCAGAAACAACACCGCGCGCCGCCCGGGAAACACTCAAGGTAAGAAACTAACTTATTAAAGACCGAAACGCCAAAGTTTAAACTCGTTTTCACTCAAAAAAGAGGCTTTTATAGAGCGTTTGATAAAACTTTGTAACAATAACATCAACAAACTTTATCTACACAACTCTAATACAATGTTTTTGCACATAACTGGATAATACCAAATATGGTAGTCGTTCAGTATGTTGTACATTGTGTTACAGTCACTGTATGGTACTGTCACAGTACTTTTTGTAAACATATAGTACAAATAAAACCAAAAAACCATGTGGTTATTGTAGTTATCCCATGGTAACCACAAATTAACCATGGTTTTGCTTCAAAAAACATAGTTTAACTATGTGTGGTTATACAAATGGTAATCAATACGCCAAAAAACATGTTTTTACTATTATAAAACAATGGTAAATTTTCATACTAGTTATTAGAACTTGCTTTAGCCGTGACTAATAAAAAGTACAATAGAAATACAGTGTTTTGTGTATATACCATGCAAATAGTGCATGAACATGGTAATCAGTCAGTACTATTTTAAATATTTGACAGTGTCATGCCTTTCCTTACATTCACACGCGGTTTCACATGTTTAACGTGTGGTGACGAGGTGTGACAGTTTGCCAGAAGGAAAAATGTGAAAAGCTAGATGATCACATACTGAACTAGTTTGACTTGCAAGGTGACAGTTATTACTGTAGAACTACAACTTGATGTAGTTTTTCTGGTTATTAGATCAGTGCCTACATCTACATCAGGAATGGTTAAGCCAAAATATAGCTAGATATGGTGTTGTTGTGGTAAGATTCACTTCGTTTGCTCACGATGGACAGGAATAAGTGTGTGTGAAGAGATGCTGAGAGGACACGAGGTGTCTCATCTGGGACATGTCCATCTCCATCTGTCCAACACTGAGGGGGCTGATGGGGGTTTAACCCTGTAAAGCCTGACATATCAAATAACAGTTCGAAAAATCGAATATCATGTATTACACATCGGGATCTTAAGGCTCTTAAAGTATTAGAATATATAAGGAGCTCATATCTGAGGAAAAGAATAAAGCTTTTTTTTTGCAGTTATGCAGATGCTGATATTTATATGGACAAAAAGTAAATCAGTGAGATCTTGATAACAGTATAGCAGAGTACTTATATAAAATGCATATCATTTGCATATCATAATGCGTCTTAGATGATATTGCTTAGTTTTATAATCAAACTGCTATGTATTTTTAAAACATAATGCAGTGCAATACAATGATGATTGAGAGATGAACTAATAAACCTTCCTCAAAAGCCTGATGATACATTTTAACATGGTTTTTCTAAAAACATTATTTATGATAATCAAGTAAACCAAAGTAGCTTCAGTGCAGTAAGTGTTCACCTTGAAATATTACTAACAATACAAAAGTTATTTTTATGTTTACTTTATAAAAATCAGTATTTCATAGCAAAAAAACACATGAATCACAAGCTGAAGGTGGATGCTTTTACGACTGCACTAAAAAAGGCCTTTTACTTGCCAAAGAACTGTCAGTCAGATAACAGAAGGCATGTGGAAGATCATGTGCCACAGGTTTTTCTTTAAAGTTTTGATATGTTTATCATTTAGATACCTTAGAAACTTGCATATCAAATTTCACACAAAGTTGGCTTTATAGGGTTCAACAAAATTTGACCTCTTATTAATAGTGTTTGCAAAGTTTGCATCACTATTATTGCTCATATTGCTCATATTAAGTAGGGATGCATAATGTATCGGCCACCATATCAGTATCGGCCGATATGTTATTTTAAAGGGTTAGTTCACCCAAAAACTTTGGCGCTCCGAACCGCTGATTCAACATTGTTATTTTGCTTTTTTGGCACACAAAAAATATTCTCGTCACTTTATAATATTAATATTGAACCACTGTACTCACATGAACTGATTTAAATATGTTTTTAGTACATTAATGGATCTTGAGAGAGGAAATGTCATTGCTCCCTATGGAGGCCTAAAAAATATCTTAAAGGGGCCTATTATGCAAAATTCACTTTTTCCTGGTGTTTGGACATAAATGTGTGTTGGCAGTGTGTGTACACAACCACCCTGTAGTGATAAAAATCCACCCACTCCTTTTTTTTAATCCCCATAAATCATAAGCAGTGTCTCAGATCAAGCCGTTTCCAGATCCCTGGCAGTGTGACGTCACAAAAGCCACAGGCCCCGCCCACGAATGTTGACAGACACTGATGAACTTCACATACACACTCTGGGAACATCAGAGATTAATTTTACATCTTGTTAAATATGGCATAATAGATCCCCTTTAATTTGTGTTCTGAAGATTAATGAAGGTCTTACGGGTTTGAAACGACATGAGGGTGAGTGATTAATGACATTATTTTCATTTTTGGGTGAACTAACCCTTTAATGTTATCGTTATCAGCCCGATAAGAAAATTTGTCCGATATATTAAAGCTGACAAATAACGGATTATTTCTTTCAGCTGAGACACTTGAGATGCGCACTGTTCGTAATGATGATTTTGAATTGCTTGGAATATGATTGGAGTCATACAGAAAATACAGTTAAGTGCAACGTGCAGAAGTCTGTCAAATAGACATAAAATAAAACATAAAATTATAATAAAAAATAAAAAATAATAAAAAACATAAAATTATAATGAGAACATTATAATTGTGTGATTGGGACATGGCTTTTAATGGTGAAACTTTTGTTTTTGTAATCAGGCAATTATATATATATATATATATATATATATATAGATTCAGATTTATTGGCGAATATATCAGTTATCGGCTTTCAAATAAAGAATTATCAGTTATCGGTATCAATATATCGGCTGTCTGCGTTGATCAAGTATGATGAGGATTATCAACGCACAAGCCTGTTTTGTTTTACGGAGACATGGCTGTCCCAGGAAACAACGGATTTTAATTGAAATGGTTTTACTCTTATTCGGTTTGACCGTGACATTACTAAAACTCAGAAAACTATTGGTGGGGGTCTTTGTATGGCTGTGAATAACAGATGGGCAACGAACTTTAAGTTGAGGGAAACCGATTGTTCAAAGCATTATGAAATTATGGTGGTTTCCTTTTGCCCTCATTATCTCCCCCGCGAATTTACCCAAATAACAGTGATATTGGTGTACGTTCTGGGTCCTGATTTTACATTGGCTGCTGAAAGTATTGCAGACACTTTCAATAATATTGTAAGCAGAGTTGGAGATCAGCCGGTGTTTCTGCTTGGTGATTTTAATCGTTGTGACGTTACTACACTTCTGCCGAATTTGGAGCGGTATGTCACGTCTGTCACCAGGTTGGACAAAACACTGGACTTGTGCTTTGGAAACATACCAGGCGCCTACATCTCCAAGGCACGTCCACCTCTCGGTCGACCTGACCACAATGCTGTTCTGCTTTTACCTCGTTATAGACAAAAATTAAAAACTGAAAAAGTGCAAACTAGGACTATCCAGGTATGGAACTTTGATTCTACTGAAACACTAAAAGGTTGTTTTGAAGCTACAAATTGGGATGTATTTTTTAAGGACTGTGAAAATGATGTAGATATACTCAATGCCTCAATATCTGGGTATGTTGATTTTTGTGTAGACACTGTAATTCCTGTGAAATGTGTGAGGTGTTACCCTAACAATAAGCCCTGGGCTACAAAAGATCTTAAACACTGTTTAAATCTTAAAAAAATAGCTTTTTTAAATGGTGATGAATTTGGTTTGATGAATGGTAGAAAGTCTGAAAATGTGGTTTTCAGTTCCCACAGGGATGTGTTTTATCCCCAATTCTCTTCTCTATTTATACAAATGAGATAACCTGTAACGATGAAAATTTGATGCTTATAAAATATGCAGATGACATGGCACTGGTGGGACGTGTGAAGGATACCCAATCACTGGACAGTTATTTTACCTTTGTTAATGTTTTCACAACCTGGACAGAGGAGAGTTCCTTGCAGCTTAATATTAACAAAACTAAAGAAATGTGTTGTGGGGATAGTAATGCATGCCCACTTTTTAAACCCTTGATACTTAATGGTGAGGTAGTTGAACAGGTGGGATCTTTTAAATATTTGGGTACAGAGATTGACTCCCAGTTTACTTTTGGAAAGCACTCAGATAGTCTTTTTAAGAAGGCTTACCAAGGTCTAGGCCTACTGAGGAAATTGAGAAGTTTTAACATTGAAAAAGACATTTTGATAGTTGTGTATAAATCTCTCATTGAGTCCGTGCTCACTTTTAATATGGTTTCCTGGTTTAATTTTCTTTCTGTTAAATGTAAGAACAAACTTTTTAGGATTATAAACATGGCTGGTAAAATTATTGGAGAGAAACAAGCATTTCTGTCTTTATACTGTTGCAGTAAAAAGAAAGACTTCCGCTATTTTGGCACTTACTCCTCATCCTCTTTATAGTTCATTTCCAGTACTTCCATCAGGTAGACCGTACAAAGTACCCTTGATTAAAAAGGAAGTCCTTCGTTCCGACAGCCATTGATATTTTAAATAGGATTGTAAGATGAGTTGTTGTTGTTGTGAAGTTTTAATTAATGTTTGTGTGTTCTGTCCTTGTTGAGCCTTGTCTGAAGACAATTTTCTACCCCTGTGGGGCTAGACAATAAAGCTTTTGAATTTGAATTTGATTTTGAAACAGGTAAAAAAATTTTTAGAGCATCATGCCATTAAGTTTTGCATACGTGCAAATATCACTTATATTTTCTGTAGACAATATCTAGCTGTTTTATGCATGTATGTCATGCATGAACAATTCAGATGTTTAAATCTTTGAACACATAAAAAATAGGACAGACACTTCCTGCGAGTTTTGTCAGATCCTGTTCGTGACAGCTTCTCGGTTTCTGCTATAAAAAGCTGAAATACATACGCGAGAGTCAGTCGCTGATATCTGATCAGGACGAGACACATCTGGGCTTCTAGAACCGGAATCTGGAAGTTTTGAATGATGAGGTCGTTCCAATAAAGATTCTAGGTTACCACGGTAACTCAGAATTCTAGTGAACACATTGGTAAAAGGATTGTTTGTCCTCATTGTGCACTTAGGAATGAAAAGAATGAGCCAAATCACATAACTCCTCGCGGCAAAACATCCCTCCATTAACATCAAAGAATTCGTAACAATGCATATTCATGGATGTATGTGCATATTTATGATGGTTGTTATCTCTAGATTTTTGTGTAACTTTTTGTGTATTTCTGCAGCCCAAGTCAGTAGTATTTATACAAATTAAAGCAAAAAATATATCTGCAAGCAGCAATTAAGGGGCAAGCACAACAGAAGTAAACAAAGAAGCTAGCAGCAGACCAACAATGTCATAATGGACTATGATAGCAACTGAGACCAAGATACTACATGATAGTTTTGAATTTAATCAGACAAATGGTACTGTAGTTAGAGCCACTTTCTTGTTTTATTATTATAGCACCACCAAGTGGAGCAGTACCACCGCTTTTTTGTGTGTGTCCTCAGAGTGTCCCCATATATGTGTGTGTCAAATTTAGTGAAAATATCTTATTTGGTTTAGGAGTTATAGACATTTATATGTATGAACACAAAAAAATGACCCACACCTGACTTTGAATGCACTTTTTTGCCACTTACTATCAAAATTTTGAGATTTGGCCATTAACGCTTAGTCAACAACCTATGTTTCTAATTTTCCTACTATGGTTGTCTCGATCGGACTAACAGTTTTGAAGATAATGTTGTTTAAATGATAAATCACAACGTTGCACTATCCATAAGGTGAATCCCATGAAAATAAGTCAACCACATCCAAAGTTATAAGCATGTAAGCCATTTTTTTCACATTCGTTTTTCACCACTAGTTGGTGCTTGTCCGAAACTTCTCAGACTCCTTCAGGGTATTATGCTGATGACCCATACCAAGTTTCGTAATTATATGTTCATGCATTCATAAAACACAGCATTTTACTACAAATTCAAAATGGCAGATATGGGAAAATATCATTCGACTCTGCATAATGCTCCGAATCTAACGAGACCACTTTTATGATTTTTGGACAAACTGTTCATAAGTTATAGGCAAAAATATCCATTTTCCCCATCTCCGGATGAGTAGGGGGTGCTGCACCGAAATGCAGCATTGCAGTAAATGCAGTTACCTCAGGTCATTCTTGTGACGACATGGACCAAGTTTGGACTGAATATGAGGAAACGTTGTGGAGATACAGCAGCCTTACGTCTATTTTCGTAAGCGCTATGTAAAATTTGTTCACGAGTTATTCAAAAATGGTTTAACAAATTGACTTGAATCCCACAACTTTTTGTCGACATGGTCTGAAGGTGATCTGGTTCAATTTTTATGAAAATCAGAGCAACGGCCTTGGAGGAGTTGAAAAAAGTATTGGAAAATTACTTTTATTATCACTTGCTTGTGCAAAACTCTTACTTTTCAGGATGATAGATTTGCCAGTGTTTGACAGCTTTGATCACAGGAATAAATAACATTTTAACATGTTCATACAAAATTGTAATAATGTTTCAACATATATACTTATTTTACTGTATTTTATTAATGCAGCCTTGGTGATATATCTATGCTTCCTAGGCGGTTGCTGTCAGCATTATAGAGATTGAACATTAAGCTGACACATTAGAGGCTATCTGAATATCCAGAGTTAAGGACACTCATCAGTTTGAAGCTCTTAGATAGTGGCAGGTTCAGTGTATGTCTGCTGCGGGCACAGCATAGCATTACTACTCACTGGCTCAGTCACTCTGCATTCATATGTTTAATTGATGAGCTTGTTTCAGCATGTGTGATCCTGAGCAGATGATAATACACTATTTATCAGAATACATGTATTTTAAATGAGCATATCTCATGTGTGGCACAGAACTGTCACATGTGAAGATGTCCAGCTCTGTATTATGAACCAGAAAATAACAGTGAAACGTGATTCATTCTTCTTTATGAAAGCTGAGATGCCCCGAGACACTCTTATGAGAATCTTTCTTGATGCTTAAAGCAAAAAAGATGAAGACAGTGTAAACAGTATTTAGATCTATTTTCATAGAGGGAGGGTTTGGGTTGTGCTGTTTTCTGTATTGGTGTACTAGAAGTTTACAGTATTCAGTGGATGGGAGTATTGGATCATTTCAAAGAGGTCATATTGGACATTATTTAATAATTTTAGGTCCACTTATGTTTTTGCACCAAAAACAATCAATATTTAGTTCTTTGTGATCCATTTTCCATCCTCCACCCACAGTATGTTCACTAACTGTCTGATCCATATTGCACACTAAACTGGAAATATGATCTGCTGATCTCTAATCTGAATGGATGATTTTATGCAACTTCCTGGATTTTTTTTTTTTTTTTATCCATCTGTGTGGAAACAGTTGTGTTTATGAGGTACTGGATTGATACAGCGAACACCTTTGAGGATAAAAAAAAATGATTCGTCAAAGTTACTGACATCAGACCTTTGACAGATGCTTTAAGGCACCTAATAACTGTCAACAAGGAAGAGTGGAGGCAGGATCTAATCGCAGCAGTCACTTTTATTAACAACTTAAACAAAACAACAAATACACTAGAGCACAGGAAAACAGAAGCACGCAGGAGAAATACAACCAAACTATAGACCTTATGTAGTCCCACCCATTTTCAGCACTGTGATCATTGTGTTCTGTCTTCCGGTTTGTATTCCCACAGTTCTTAAGGATTTATGAATGAACCGCTCGTTTTAAAATCTTCCTTGACATTTGTTATGACATCAGCTTCAAACATTACAATGCTCATGATAACTTTGGCTGCATGCTTGTTTCTCTGGCACATAAGGTCTATACAGCCACGAGAACAGACAAAGAATGACTGGAGGGAGGGTTGCAAAAACTCTGGGGGTGGGAAGGAGGGCTATACAAAAATATAGGTCCATGGGGGTGCTGGAGGAAGAATCCATGGGGGAGTAGGTGGAGGAAGAGACCATGGGACAACCCTGATCAAGGCTAGGAGGAGGATGACCCACGGTGGAACCGTTGGAGGGAGAAGCCATGGTGGAGTCATGAACTGACCAACAGAGGTGAAGCTGGGAGAGGTGGAGACCCAGGCAGAGTCCGAAGGAAGGAAAGACCGAGCAACATCGGAGTACAAGGAGGCCAAGGCAGAGCCACGGTGATGAGCGGCCAAGGTGGAGTCAGGGTGCCAGAGGACTGAGGCGGAGCCAGTGGAAGTGAGGACTGGGAAGAAGTTAAAGAGGTGGGGTGACGAGGTACAGCCAGAGGTCCGGACGTCTGGGGCGGAGGCAGAGCAATGACTAACTAAGGCAGAGCCGGAAGAATGAGGGAGCCTGGTGGAGCCAGAAGGATGACGGTCCCAGATGGAGCAGAGGAAGTGAGGAGCCGACTGGTCGATGGACCATGGTGGAGTAATGGGCTTTGAGGCCCGAGGCAGAGCCAGGGGATTCTCACACCAAGGTGGAGTTGACAACCTGGAAGCCAAAGGTGGATCCGAGCAACTGGGCAGAGCCACTGAAGGAAGAGCCGAGGGGCTGAAGGAAGCCAGTAAAGATAGGGCCAAGGAACTGGAGTGGGAGGTTGGAAGGTCCATCAGTAATAAAAGTTATTTGGTGTTGGGTGAGGAAGGAGACGGGCGATGAAGGACACGTTGGCTGCATCCGAAAACCTAGGCAGCTGACTTGTTGCTTCGCTGCCTAATCAGGTAATGACTTGTCTGACAGACGTCCGAGGCACCATAACAGTTTAATGATCTACAGCAAAATAGTGTGAGCTTTGGTGAGAACTAAACAAATATTTAATTACTACAGTAGTAATTTCTTGCTAGAAATTACATCAAAAATGGAAAACTGTGGTCAAAAACGTACATTTACACACAAACTGAGCAGTAAATGCAACTTCCGGACACCATCTTTATTTTTCTAGCTCAACTGTCATAGAATAGAATGCACAGGATTGTGGGATATCAAAGGCAGCGAAGGATACATCTATGTTGCCTTCAAAAATCGATCAGATGAAGGTATCTTAGGAGACATGAAGTGAAGCTAATAATGGGTTCGGATGTGCCTTGATGCCTTCCTACCTTGAAATTTGTCCCCTGAGGGCAGCATTTTTCAGTTTTCAGATGCAGCCTTGGAGCCAGGCAAAACCAGCGATGATGAGGAGATTTGGATGCTGGACGGAACCTACAGAGACAAGGAGACTTGGAAGCTGGGTGGGATGGCGGACATGAGGAGAACTGAAAGCTGAGCGGGACCAGTGGAGACAAGGAGATTTGGAAGCTGGGTGGGATGGCGGACATGAGGAGAACTGAAAGCTGAGCGGGACCAGTGGAGACAAGGAGATTTGGAAGCTGGGTGGGACCAATGGAGGCCAAGACAACTGGAGGCCGAACAGAACCAGCGAAGGAGGAAGGGCTTGGGAACAGGAGGAACTCGGAGTTCATTAATCCAGGGTTGGGAATACAGATTTCCAAGGCTGGAGGATGGGTAGGTGACCACTCTTCATCATCCAGCTCTACTAAAAATCCCACTGGGAAGGACACTGGAACTGGCTCATACACCTGGTCAGACTTAGCAGTGTGCATTGACTCAAGGACGGACATGTCTTCAGGCTGTGGCTCAGTGTCTGCGGTGGGCTCAGGCTCTTGATCCATGGTGGGTTCAGCAAAGGGCTGGGTGGACTGCAGATGCTGGTGGATTTAGATCCTCCTTGCTCTCACCGTTGGTGAAGGGGGATCTACATTGAAATAGTATCCACTCCACATATTCTCAAAATGTCCCTTGAGGACCATCTCTTTTGTCTGTGTAATAAAACCTGCCCGGAAAAACATATGCAGAAGCTGTTGTCGGGGTAATGGACCAAATGAGCAAGATCTAAAAAACTCTGTGTCTGCTCCTCGAGGGATCGATCCCCCTGGGAGAGGAGGAGGATCTGAATTGCCATATCGTTAAGGTCCGATCCTCTGTCAAAATCATTAGCGTTTTCATTAGCGCTGAACATACGCTGAATTAGATGCAGTTTCTGTAGCAAGAAAGAGAGAGACATACTGAATACTGAAGCCTGACTCTCATGGTATTCCCTTGGCACACATGCACTTTGTGTGTGTGTGGATCTATATCTTCTGTGAAAGCCTGAAGGGTCCTCTAGTGTTTCATCTCTGTGCCCCTTGACCCCTTGACTTTTTGGCTGTTTGGCATGATGCTGTCAGTCCGCTTCTGATCAGATACCCATGAGCCCCTTGGCCAGAACACATTCCACCACTCTACAGCTGTAATGCAGGAGGAATATTTTTATATGTGATATACAGTAGTGAGTGTTTAAAACCTGTTAAAATGTGGTAAAATCACTCTAACAGAAGAAATATATATATATTAGGGCTGTCAACGTTAACGCGTTAACGCATGCGATTAATTCAAAATCCTTAACGCGTTAAAATAATTTAACACATATTTAATGCAAAAAAATTATGGAAGCATGTGAAATTGCGTCATAACGTAATTAGATGCTCAGTTAGATGATCAGTTAGATGATCTTAAAGTCCATGCCGATTATATCAGAGATGACAGAGTCATCAGAGTTATTTATTCCAGTGTCTGTTTCGCTTTAAAACACTAACTCTCTGTCATATTCTGTCATTGTATCTGAAGATCACAAGCCCTCCCGCCATGTGCTGTTCCTGTCTGAACGGAATGTCGAAACATCCCACCGCTGTATGGCCAGATGATATGAAAACTATGTTTCTCGGCTGGATAAAGCTAACGAGCTTCTTGCTATGAAAGTTTTGATGGATGAGGATTGCAATCAAAGTAAAGACGAATGTGGTGACATTATAATGAGGCAAACAAATCATGTATGAGCGCGCTGTAGACGCACTGATCGCACATTGTATTTATGCACAGACACATTTCAGTACATTCACGTTGTTTTCACACACATTCAGGATAAAGTTGCTGTTAGGGATGGAACCGTTCGGTTCTCCACTCACGGTTCGCGCGCTTGCATCCCAAATCTGACGACGAATCTATAATATGGTTTGTTGAAAACAACGTGCAAAACAGACAGACGGATTCGGCTAATGTATGTTTCAGTCGATGGATGTGCATTCTGGTTTCCCATACGTTACAACAGCAATGATCAAAAGAACATGGACAAAACAGTCACTCGTTGTAAACAAATGTTCAATGATGTGCCGAAAACTCTATGACCAGTCATTTACACCATCATCACCCGGGTGTTGATAGTGCATGAGAGCAGGTGAGACCTGAACATCTCACGTTGCTATCTGTGTTGAAACTAAACTCATTTAAACCTTGACCATTTAAACATTCATCCGTAAGATGCGAAAGGAGGAGATTTTTTATGTGCCCTCATCCGAAGAGCGTTCATGGAGAGAAGCGTCACAGCGCAAATACTCTCGCGCAAAGTCTTGCACCTAAATGGACAAATTCACACAAAAATTATGTCAACATGCCCATCTTAGCGAGTATCCTAACAAACATAGTAGGTTATGTCTTAAGAGAAAAACGAGACAGCGCATGTGTGTCAGTATCAGTGTACTGGATCTTTGAATTATGTCTTAAAGGGACAGCAGTATTCCTGCTCTCTGTTTTTAATGTTAATCAAAAGACAAAAGACGAAGAAATCACTCTTGACTGAACATATATATACATATATATACACACACACACACACACCGATCAGGCATTCAGCACAGACAGGTGAAGTGAACAACACTGATGATCCCTTCATCACGGCACCTGTTTGTGGGTGGATATATTAGGCAGCAAGTGAACATTTCTCCCTTAAAGTTGATGTGTTAGAAGCAGGAAAAATGGGCAAGCATAAGGATTTGAGCAAGTTTGACAAGGGCCAAATTGTGATGGCTAGACGACGGTCAGATCATCTCCAAAACTGCAGCTCTTGTGGGGTGTTTCCGGTCTGCAGTGGTCAGTATCTATCAAAAGTGCTCCAAGGAAGGAACAGTGGTGAACCAGAGACAGGGTCATGGGCGGCCAAGGCTGGTGGCTGTGGCCTCTTTCAGCAGGATAATGCTCCTGCCACAAAGCAAAAATGGTTCAGGAATGGTTTGAGGAGCACAACAATGAGTTTGAGGTGTTGACTTGGCCTCCAAATTCCCCAGATCTCAATCCATTTGAGCATCTGTGGGATGTGCTGAACAAACAAGTCTGATCCATGGAGGCTCCACCTCACAACTTACAGGCCTTAAAGGATCTGCTGTGTGTGTGTGTATTGTGACTGTCAGTGAATCATTATTATTGTTTTGTTTATTTTTTAAAAGTGTTTATTAAATTATTTATATTTTCTATTTAAAATTATTTTATTTTATTTTATTTACATTGTTTAATTAAATTTTATTTTATTTTAGAGTACAATGAGTCATAAGAGCTATTTTTAGTGTTTTTATGGTGCTTATTTTTGCTGACACATTGATTTGATGCAGCTTAATAAAGCAATAAGGCCTGTGAAGCCATGGTTTACAGTGAATTTATAACAGCTAAGGGGCGTTGTTAGGCTCAATGTGGAGCGGAGTGCCTAAACCCCCCTTAGCTGTTATAAATTCACTTTAAACCACAGCTTCACAGTGCTTATTGCTTTTATAAAACAGTTACCACACAATACAAATATTAAAGCCAAAAAATATGTATCAATGCAACATTCATGAAGTAAACTTTCACTAAAAGCCTTCCTTCCACCAGAAAAAAAATAGTCCCTGACCATGAACAGCAACAGAAGTTACATTATTACGCCATTAGATGGCGGCAAAGATTGTCTTTATGAGCGAGTCACTCAGTCGCAAAGACTTTTATATTGAAACTTGTTGTGAACACGGAACAAGACGCAAATGCTTTGACTAGCGCTGTCAGTGTCAGCAGGGCACGGGAAAACCCATTAACTGTTAAAAGGACAAGATCGCAGCGGACATTCAAACGGATTTTTTTGAAGGAAAATGCTAAATCTGAATGCAGGTAATACATTCTGTCACTCGACAGACTAAGACAGACGCAGCAACATACACATTTAGTGGCGCAGTGATAATGCGGTCAGCTGTATGTTTTCAGGAATTTTACAACGGCTTCGAACACGGCTCAACCAATCAGAATCAAGGGCCGGAACTATCCGTTTTATAATGATGTATTAAACACACACACATAAACTTACACAAACATCACATGCATCTATTCCACAAGATTGCTTAATTATATCCAACATAATTAATATTTAAATATTGATTTGATTAATGAGCTGAGGTCTCTATGTCTCTGGTCCTGAGGCTTTAATTATCAGTGTCAGTCAAGCATCACAGTGATAATGATGTGCTGAAATCTCTAACACTCAGCAGCGTTTAAGCTCTCCTGCATTTTGCAGTTCTCAGAAGGCAGTATTTCATGATGAATGTGTTTTCAGGAGTTTTCAGATGTAGCTGGATGATGGATATTTTACCAACTCCATCTCCTACAACAAGGTCAGCACGACTTAAACACAAAGAATGGCTTTCTTGCTTC
The DNA here is from genome assembly GCA_036281575.1 of Ancherythroculter nigrocauda. NCBI lineage: Eukaryota > Metazoa > Chordata > Actinopteri > Cypriniformes > Xenocyprididae > Ancherythroculter > Ancherythroculter nigrocauda. The sequence goes on along the minus strand of VTFQ01000001.1, from coordinate 64,496,351 downwards.
ATTTTTCTATAACTCTGGTGCTCGTTCTCTCCAAAGAAAGTCATTTAAGCCATTGAATGATGAATGAATGATCGGCATGCAGTGGTCAATCAGACACAAAAAGAAATTCATCACACAAGGACACGTAAGAACATGCTACATATACAGTGAACGGAGCTGCATTCACAGTATGACTAAAAACATAGATTATATATGGGCCATTCTACAGAATTGCTTCGAAAACTTTACAAATTTTGTTTGTATGCAAATTGTATAATATCCAAGGTAGTAATTGTGCAGTTAATCCTTGTATTTTCTGAAAGTTTTGGAATATTTTTTCTCTCCCCAAATATGTCACTATCGAAACACAATGATAAATAATTTAATAAGAAAGATTACATTGACCTATTAAGATTTAGTTTGCATCTACCTTACCTATATATATATATTTATTTTTTTTTGCTATTTTTAAAAAAAAGTTTTCACAGGTAAATCAATAATTACAATTTTAACAATATTTCAAGTGTAATTTCTGAGATTTGTTGTATTTTGAATCTAATCTTTCTTTGTAAAAGGTATAAAGTTTATCATACTGATTTCAAAGTGAAGGATTCATTAGTTTGAATAAACATTGAACCAAACACTATCATAACATCTTAGTTGATAATTCAATATACTTTATTTTCAACAAAACGTTTCGAAAATAAAGTATATTGTTTCGGTCATGACTGCACATTTTCGGTAGTGACAGTAATGTGTTGATAGCGAACATCACAATACAGAATTTTAATTAACTAAAACAAAACAAATTAAAACACTAAGAATTTGCATAATTGTACCAAAATTGAGTTTATTTCCCCCAAATAAATGATTGTTCCCTTTTGTCACTACCAAAACAATGATGGCATGTTTCGGTAGTGACAATTTTAGAGACTTTTGAGCCTAACTCAAAGATGATAATCAACACATGGTTAGCTAGCACAGTTCAGAACAGTTGTACACACACAAAACTACATTTTATGAATAACACCCAAAAAGTTTGCTCAATTGCAGAAAAAAGTGTTTGGTAGTGACGTTCCGTAAAAAAAGACAGATTTTGAGACTTTTGAACATATTTAACTCAAAATGAAGATACCTATCTACTATGAAAGAGAGGCTATGAGAGAGAGGGACAGGAATATGGCCAATTGGTCTCAGCCAATGGACTAAAACATACACTGTTTCGGTAGTGACATGAAAATAAAATATATTTTATAACTTCACTTTAAAAAAAAAAATCTAAAATATATATTTTAAAATCAACAATGGAAAAAGTTGCAAAAATTATTTCAAAATCATTTTCACAAGTTGAAATTTAGGGGTTAGGGTTCGGGACAGTCACCGCCCAATTGACCCTTCTCAAAGACCCGCCCCCCTTAGTTACTGTTGCTTTGTCCGACAAGCCATGGCGCTGTCACGCCACACAGAGTGAAAAATACAGACAAGACAGAACAGGTTACTTATGATATTAAACAAAGTCCCAGATTTCAAACTGTGTATTTTTTTAAGAAATTTGAATGATAAAAACCGTTTTGTGGCTCTTTAATGTGTTGTGACAGATCACTGTAGCGGCTTGTGAACCGATCATCTCTTACTACAAGTCCATTTATAGCATCAAATAAACATGAATGAACATCAGAAGGAATGTTGTTTCAAACGCAGAAAGACGTCAATACACACCATTTTTTAAGTTCAAGTCCACTGAGGTTAATCTTGTAACTCCTGACTGCTTTGTCTGACAAAATGGCAGATTCGGTGTTATGATTGGTTAGATCGCTTGTCAATCAAACTCCCGGCAAAAGGGTCAATTGAAAGTATCCAATAAATTATGATTTTATATACATTAAACTTACTAATATTTTAAATATTATTGTGGGATTCAATAGATAATAGAAGGATCTGAGTAAACATCTACAATTTAAATACTTTTGAATGCTTTTTAAATGTGTTTTCTGGTTGTGGGACAGCAGTTTGCACCAATTCTGAAGAATGGCCCATATAGGGGTTGTGGTGAAATATGACCTGGACGCATTCCTAACAGGTTTAGCGAGATTCATAGAGAAGTTTTTGAATGCTTGTGGTCTTGTGTTTGGATAGTTTGAGGTGTTTCTACTGACACACTTTACACATCACAACAACAGAGGTGTGTAAACACACACACACACACACTTCCGTATCTCACCATATGTTCACAGTTCAGCAGCTGTGATTTTGAGAGCTTTACCAGCATGAGAAATGAAACACACACACACACACATCTCTCTCTCTCTCTTTCTCTAGCAGTAAAAATAGAAGCCTATTTGTAGAATCGGAGACATGTTCTTTTTTTGTTCTTTGGTTTTGGATGGAAAACCATTACTTCAGTTTAAACTTTAAAACTTTACTCAAGACTCCAGACAGTTCATATCTGTAGCAAAGCCCACCGATAAATCACATTTAACCTCCAGAATAGTCATGGTTATATGTTAATGAGCTCATGCTTGTGATGTCATCATTATTAATGTTTATGAATGAGAATGTGACTATGTAGGCATCTCGCTAGCGTTCGGAAAGGAGCCGTTATCATCATGTTTCTTGTATAAAGGTGAATGTCACTCCAGGTTATTTCATTTCAGGCCTTGAGGTTTCAGTCAGAGACTCGAGTGCTAATTAAGTGTGTGAAGGTGCTGAGTGAATTTTAATCACGGACCGATATGAACGAGCGCAGCGGGTGTTCGTGGCTCTCTGAATGGATGGGCGTCAGCATATGTGTTTTCTGCGTCTCCTGTGACAGAGCGCTGTTGTTCGTCAGGTTTCTTCCCGCTGGCACGAGGCTGAAAGGTGGCATTGATCCGTGTGTGTGCTCTGACCCGCAGGAGCTCATTACAGCCCTTTGCCCCGGAGGATTCTGGGTTACGGATGAATTACAGTTCGGATGCAAGAACCTCCTGCTGCTGCAAGATTTCAGTCCAGAGGAAGTGGCTGAGATTGTTTACTAATGCAAGAAGTCAGGCGTTATAGTGATTTTACCACAGTTATATGAAGCAGAATGTTTATGTGGTAAAATCACTCTAAAATCTGATTTTTAGTATTTTAATGGATTAATAAATGTATTATTGTCAATCCCATTGTACAATATAATAAATATTTTATTTTAAGTTTTTATATTTATTTATTTTTTGTTTTTAATTATTAAATTCACATTATTTTTTTATTGTTTTTTTTATTATTTTATACTAATGCAATAAGTCATGCATTATAGTGATTTTACCACAGTTTTAAGTGTTAAAACACCCTTGAATGTGGTCAAATCACTCTTATTGTCTTTATAAAACTTTTATATAGCTTTTTATAGATGATTAAATGTATTATTATTGCCAATGACATCTTACAATAATATTTATTTTAGTATTTACAGGATTTTTTTTTTTATTAGAATACTTTGAGGATCTTATTTTTATAGGTATTATTATTGCAACTGACAACTTACAATAATATTTATTTTATTTTTATAGGATTTTTTAAAATTATTTTTAAGAAGACTTTGAGGACTTTTTATTTTTTATAGATGATTAAATGTATTATTATTGCCAATGACAACTTACAATAATATTTATTTTATTTTTATAGGATTTTTTTTTTCTCATTGTCATTATAAAACAGTCTTTATTGTTTTTTTAGATGATTAAATGTCGTATTATTTTTAGGGATGCACAATATATTGGCCACCATATCAGTATCGGCCGATATATGTTGGTTTTAATGTTATCATTATCGGCCCAATAAGAAAATTTGGCTGATATATTAAAGCCGATAAATAACGGATTATTTCCTTCATCTGAGACGCTTCAGATGTGCACTGTTCACCATGATGGTTTTGAACTGCTTAAAAAATGATTGAAATCACTTAAAAAAGGAAAATACAGTTGAGTACAGCGAAAATCTGTCATATAGTCTACATAAAATTATAATGAGAACATATAATTGTGTGCTTGGGAGACTGCTTTTAATGATGACACTTTTGTTTTTGTAATCAGGCTCTCAAAAATGATATAAAAATTTGGATTCAGATTTATCGGCCAATATATCGGTTATCGGTAAAAGTAAAGAATTATCGGTTATCAGTATCAGCCAAAATTTTCATATCAGTGCATCCTTTTTGGCAATAACAATATGCATTATATAATATTATTAAATGTTTGTATTTATTTTATTATTTAATTAATGAATTTATTTTGTTTTTAAAAGATTTTTTACAAATGCAATGTCTTTTTTCATAGTTGACAAGAAAAACATTAGAATCAAAGATGTTTCCATTAACAAATGAGTTTAATTCTATTAATGTAGGTTTTAAATTAAATGAAATTGCTTTATTGTCACTGACTGGATGAATTACAGAGGCAGCGCTAGTATAATAAATCAACTCAAACTGATATGAAATGCCTCACATATTCCTTTAACCCGGTAGATGAGCGGCAACCAAACCTGATCATGAATCATTTGTGCTTCGGTAAAACTAAAGAGCCACAACCTGTTTGAGACACTGAACCCTTTTGTGACAGTTAATGTCTTTCTTTCTGAGGGTTTGTCGTCTCTCTGTGTTTCTTCCTCCTAAAATAGCTCCATCAAACCTGCTGCTGTCGAACCGTTGCTCCTGAGCGTCTGTGTGTCTGTATTCACTGAAGGTCTCACCTGTCACCCGTCAGCCTGTCCCGCGTGTAAACCGGTCCCCGGGAAACAAGTCCGTCTAGCTGAACCGGATGGTGTGTGCGGCGGTCTCAGGAGAAACCCAGAGCGAATGCTCCTGTAACGTGAACAAAAGCTGTTAGAGTAATGCCTCACACTGAATACAAACCTGCATCTGTTTGTGTGTCTTTTGTGAGTTTTTAGCTGGCGCTGCCGCCTGTTAGCGGTGCGATCCTGCCGGAGGCCACGGCGCTTTTCTCTTTATGATGTTTGTCAAACATGAAACCTCTTAAAGAGAATTAAAATAATGTTTTTCAACACTGAATTAAAACTTCCTGCCACACTGATCTCGAACCAGACCGAGAGGAAGATTAGCAGAGAAAACTGAATGCTTGGCTTATTGCATTAGTATAAAATAGTAATATAAATAAATAAATAAATGCATTTTAAAAATGTAATTAAATCAAATAATTCAATTTACCATAAGATGCCTGCATTATTTTTCCTCTACAGTTCAAACTGATGATGACAATATGAGGGATATTCATCTCAGACTCAAATATAAAGAACAAAACCGTTTAAGTGCAGTTAAATATGTCTTTTACATGTTTATTTTGTGCACACACAGTTCAGTCATTTCCTGGAGCCATTAATATCTGTCTGTTCACCAATATTTCATAATGTTTCCATTAAAATAGCAAACACTAAACAGGTTAAACTTTTGGCACCACATTTGTTATTTACAGCCATGAGAAGGTGAAATGCTACTACGGTTTTATTATATTGTGTTGAATTTTATTGTTGTATTTTATATTTGCTATGATTACATTTTTTTTCTTATTTATTATTACATAGGTTGCTATGATTTCATTGTGTTGTATTTTTATTTTATTAATATTTGCTATGGTTAAAATTATTTTTTATTTATTTTATAATTTATATTATTTTATTTTTATTTTATAATTGTTTTTTATTTAATATTTGATGTTTTAATTTAGTTTTTATTTATTTTAAAAATTATTTAATTTTTAATTTTTTTAATTTTACACTGATTCAGGAGTGATTCTTGAATTCAAGAACGATCAGTGATTTTTTTCTATTTTTTTATTCTGCATGTAAATGTGTTTGTCAGACCCTTCACATCTCTCTCTCTCTCAGGTGTGTTGTTCTCTGAGGTCCGCCGCCCGTGTGGCGTGATGGTATTGGTCAATCCTCAGAGTGGGCGGGGCCAAGCGATGGCTCTCTATAACGGCCACGTTCAGCGGATGCTCACTGAGGCTGATATACCACACAAGCTTGTCATCACAGGTGTGTCTCACATACACACACACACACACACAAGCATATGAGTGTGAGGGGATTTCTCAGAAGCTCTGAAGAGATTGAGGATTCATTAGATGAATTGCATTAGATGATCTGCTGCGGCAGCAAGCGGGGTGTTTCAGCTCATCCTCATGTTTTCCAAACAGTCTGACTTGACCTAAAACTGGGTGTCCATACAATGAAAGTCAATGGGGTCCAATGTTGTTTGGTTCCCAAAATTCTTCAAAATATCATCTTTTTTACTATCCAAAAAAAAAAAAAAAAAAAGTCAATGATTTGAGTAAATGATTAGGGAATGATCATTTTTGGGTGAACCATCTCTAAATTCTGGTTCTGTCGATGTCGGTATCAAACCTCATTAAAGGATTAGTTCACTTTCAAATAAACATTTCCTGATAATTTACTCACCCCCATGTCATCCAAGATGTTCATGTCTTTCTTTCTTCAGTTGAAAAGAAATTAAGGTTTTTGATGAAAACATTCCAGGATTTTCTCCTTATAGTGGACTTCAATGGAGCCCAAATGGTTGAAGGTCAAAATTGCAGTTTCGGTGCAGCTTTAAACGATACCAGATACCACACTAAGTGTATTACTGCCCTCCTCAGGTCAAAGTTTGAACTAAATTGTCATATACAATATGCTAAATAACAATTAGTTCAAACTTTGACCTGAGGAGGGCAGTAATACACTTAGCAGTGTCTACACTGCTGGAATTCAAATAGAGAAGAAGAAGAAGAGGAGAGCTAGTTCAAGATGAGCATTTATGGTGAAAACATATATAATTTTTAATATTTTTTAGAAAATGAGCAATGGTTTCTCTAGATAAGACCCTTATTCCTTGTCTGGGATCGTGTAGAATGTTTTGAAGCTGCACTGAAACTGTAATTTTGACCTTCAACCATTTGGAGGCCATTGAAGTCCATTATATGGAGAAAAATCCTGGAATGTTTAATCAAAAACCTTAATTTCTTTTTGACTGAAGAAAGAAAGACATGAACATCTTGGATGGCATGGAGGCGAGTAAATTATCAGGAAATTTAATTTGAAAGTGAACTAATCCTTTTAAGCAGATTTCAGCATATTTGTCCTGAAACTGTGGCAGTATTGATCTGTTTTTGGGGCTGAAGTTGTTTTTTTCATCATTGTGTCACTATATAGAGTTTGGAGCTTCATACATAAAACATGCTATTAGTCACATATGAGTGAAAAACACTCGACAGCAGCAGGACTGACGAGAGATTCACTGTCACACGGTGAACTCAGAATAACCTCCGACAGACAGAGAGAGAGAAAGACAGCTGTCTGAGTGATGCTGCCACTGATTGTGTGTGTGTGTGTCTTGATGCTGATGGATCTATTTATACATCCATCAGTCAAATTTTCAGTGTGTGTGTTGTGCATGATTCACTCTCACTGTGCAGTTTGTGTTCCAACGTATATAGTGATAATAAATGCCATGAAAATAATACCGAACTTTTTAATTCTCTCTCTCTCTTTGATTTTATGTTGAAATCACAGCAGGTTGTTTCTTCATGAGATTCATCCATCTGTCAGTGTCTATATTCATCACCATCACTGGTGCTTTAGACTGTAAACACATTTCAGAAACAAGTCACTGATAAACCCATGCTTGTGTAACACTAATCAGCTCTGGAAGAGGATAAATACATTCAGCAGAGACCTGCTAAAATGTTCAGATACAAGTGAAATCTTTTTCTTAAAAATAAAGGTTCTTTATTGATATCAATGGTTCCATGAAGAACCTTTAACCTCTATAGAATCTTTCCATTCCACAAGATTCTAAACTGAAAAAAGATACTTTAGATTAAGTTCATCACACCAAGAAAAATGGTTCTTAAAGGATTAGTCCACTTTTAAATAAAATGTTCCTGATAATCTACTCACCCCCATGTCATCCAAGATGTCCATGTCTTTCTTTCTTCAGTTGAAAAGAAATTAAGGTTTTTGATGAAAACATTCCAGGATTTTTCTCCATATAGTGGACTTCAATGGCCTCCAAACAGTTGAAGGTCAAAATGACAGTTTCAGTGCAGCTTCAAAGGACTTTAAACGATACCAGACGAGGAATAAGGGTCTTATCTAGAGAAACAATCTGTCTTTTTATAAATAAATACAACTGTATATGCTTTATAAACACAAATGATCGCCGTGCACGTGCTTTCCGTATTCTTCAAAAAGCTTACGCTGTATGTCCTACACCTTCCCTATTCTACTTACGGAAAAAAACTTAACTGGTGCCGCGTTCGATCCATAAGTAGGATAGTGAAGGCGTACAGCGTAAGCATTTCAAGAATGCGGAAAGCGGAAGAACGTGCAAGGTGAACATCTGTTTATATAAAGCATATACAGTTGTATTTTTTTTTTTTAAAATGAGCGATCGTTTCACTAGATAAGACCCTTATTCCTCGTCTGTTATCGTTTAAAGCCCTTTGAAGCTGCACTGAAACTGTAATTTTGACCTTCAACCGTTTGGAGGCCATTGAAGTCCACTATAAGGAGAAAAATCCTGGAATGTTTTCCTCAAAGACCTTCATTTCTTTTTGACTGAAGAAAGAAAGACATGAACATCTTGGATGACATGCGGGTGAGTAAATTATCGGGACATTTTAATTTGAAAGTGAACTAATCCTTTAAGAACTGTTGACTGAAAGGTTCTCTGAGGAACCAAAAATGGTCCTTATATGACTTCATTGTGAAAACCCCCTTCTGGAACCTTTATTTTTAAGAGCTGTTTGCTGTTTGAACATGAATGTGTGTGATCAGTAATGTGGGTCACTATGATGTGAAGTGTCTCCCTCAATTAACACATCACACCACATCCACACTGAGCCAATGAGTGTGTGTGTGTGTGTGTGTGAAGTGCAGTCTCAGCTTTAGGCATTTCTGCTGAATCAGTCACTATGAATCTTCACTTCTGCCTGACACACACAAACACACACTCCATCAATGCTGTTACTCTCTCTCACACACACAGCATTAAAACTTCAGACTTACTTGCACTGTAATATTTTTATAGGAGTATCATGCAATTTTCTTAAGCTCATAAATCAACTGCTGTATCTGACTGTATACTTTACATTTTTTCATTTAGTAGATGCTTTAATCCAAAACAACTGACAAATGAGGAACATCACAAGCAATTTGTCATAAGAGCTAATGATATTCATAACAAATAAAAAAATATATATATTTATTGAAATATTATTAAATATTACACTGTTTTCAGTGTTTAATTTTCTCATACTAGTTGGCACAAGCACAGAATGTGTTTTTTTTTTTTTTTAACTAATTGCGCTTTATTACTTGGGGATAATTGATTGTATATTTTATTTTGATCGTTTTTAACTTTTACTATTTTTTATTCGGATCCATTTTCTTTATACCTTGTCGCATGTTAAAATGTTATCTAAACTGTATTTTTAAATATATCATAATATTTTGTAATAATTGAAAATACATAAAGTGAGGGGAAAAATAACTGTTTTCTGTGTGTATATATGTTGAAATATATTTCATTCCTGTGATCAAAGCTGAATTTTCAGAATCGTTACTCCAGTCTTCAGTGTCACATGGTCCTTCAGAAATCATTCTAATATGATGATTTGATGCTCAAGAAACATTTCGGATTATTATTAAAGACAGTTGAGCTGATTCTATACATAGAGCACTGAATAATAATAATAATAGTGCTTACATGAAAGAATACCATAGTATTACCATTAAGACCAACCCAAACTCACGGCAATTCATACGTACACTGTAAAAAACTGTTTTCATGATTTATCACATTTTTTCTTTTGTCAATTCAACTTGGATAATTAATTTAGTTCAGATAACATACTATTTTGAGTTTCTGTTGATTAAAACCAATCACCAGGTAACTTACTTTTTTAAGTTAAACCAACACTTCTTTTTTACAGTGTATTTTACGAGGTGGCTCACTTATACGTTTTTTACTAAATCATTCGTATTTTATGAGTTGCCCAATTCGTATGACTTCGTACGAATGACCGAGCCCTAACCCCGCCCCTAAACCTACCCGTCACTGGGGTTTAGACAAATCATATGAATTCATGCGAATTCCTACGAAGTAGCCACCTCGTAAAATACTTACGAATTGGTCGTGACATAGCGTTGGTGAGAAAGGGTTATTATAGTCAACTAAAACCATTTTAAAAATATATCTTCATTACTTAAAATAGGCCTAAATGTTAACTGAAACTGAATTTATGAAAGCTATATAGACAAAAAAACCTAATAAAAATGGCAAAAACACACAACATAATTACTAAAACGTTAACTTAAATTAAAATGAAAACAGAAAATATGAATAAAAACCAACAGTTTCTCAATTGTAGTAGAATAAGACTGCATTGGGAAGAATGGTATTGGATGTCCGGGTGTATCAGGACTTCTTGGTCAGATCTAATAGGCATGTTTAATGTACCAGAGAGAATCTGCTCATGAAGTGCATTAACTGACTCTTGGGATTGAAATGTGATCGCATCCTGTGATCTGTGATCCATACAGAGCATCCGAATCATGCTCGAGATCTGGTGAGGAATGCCGACCTGACGCAGTGGGACGCTTTGGTGATTCTGTCTGGAGACGGGCTGCTGTTTGAGGTGCGTGGGGAACGCTTGTGTGTCCGTCTCTGTGCGTGTGTGTTGGCCATCCAGCTCATGTATGTAAGTGTGTGTGTTTTAGGTTGTGAACGGTCTAATGGATAGGCAGGATTGGGAAAAGGCCATCCAGACTCCTCTGGGAATCTTGCCCGGAGGTTCGGGAAACGCACTGGCTGCTTCCGTCCATCACTACACGCGGTGAGCAGCATTCAGAGCTACTGTGACCATTCATTCAGTCACATGATGCAGGCCAAAACCCGCCCTCGAGACCCTCTGATTGACATATGAAGGGTCCAACCACATTTATCTTTTGTGTTCAATCTCAAATCTAATATTAAATGCAGATAAGTTATGGCTAATGGTAAAATTCTATACATATTTGTATAAATAAAACAAAAACCCAGCCATTAAAAATGCTGCATTATAATGTACAATATGAAAAATGCATATTCATTTTGAGATTTGCTGTAGATTTCATGTAACAGTGTTATTAAATTATTAGTGTTTTATAGATTAGGTTATTTCTGAATGTTCAGAAAGTCCCGTTATTTAAATGGAAGTACATTCACTCTGTACATTCTGAAACAAACAGCAGCATATGACAGCATATGAAGTAGTAACATTAAAAAATGTTAGACAACTAAACGTCCAACTAAAACGTTTCAGAAAAAAGGGTTCAAAAATAATGATTTTTTTGCAAACGTTTCGATAACATTATTAAAGACCAGATAACTTAAAGGGGTCATGAACTGCGTTGTTTTATAATGTTTCCTGGGGTGCACTTATAATGTTAGTATGCTTTTTACATCATAAATTGTCATAATTTAGAAATAAAAGTCATTTTTGCTATCCTGATTTTAGCCCTCTGGTTTGAACGCTCTGTTTTAAGGGGCGTGTCTGCTGTTAGACTTCAGTGTAAACGCCCACTGCTGTGATTGGCTGACATCTTTCCATTTGAAATTAGTCAAGTATTACTCTCTCTTTTAGTGCATTTTTACTATTACAGCTCTCAAGGTTAACTAATCGTGAAAAGTGTTGCATTACATTTAGATCTATGGCATTATATTTAGATAGTGGCATGAAAGGTTGCAGTGATGAACAGCCAATCACAGACATGTTATTGAGCACATGAAAGCAGTGATCTCATCATTGCAACTCAATTTCTGCACAATAACAAAAGCTTTCATCATAACTAACAGTGTAAACGCATTATAACTTCATTGAAGATTCATTGAATAAAATGGGAGTTTTGGCGTGTGTCCACTGATTAACCTTTGCTGTTTGATTGACAGCTCCAGCAACTGCAAAGGGAGTGTTCTTTGATCGCTTTCTTTATATGATTTAATCACTGTTTAAATAACAGATTATTTTCATCCTACTAAGAGAAACAACCGTTTAGTAACTGGTTTGATTTATTGACACACAGATAAAGAACATCTGACTGTACATGAATCATTAATATCAGACATTAGAATTAACAGTTACTTACATGTTGTTGCATTTCTGTCAACTCCATATCACAAAAGTCTGTTTTCAAAGCCTGCACTGAAATGCGATTGATTTACCAAAGAATCAACAGTGAAATGAGACATTCACATTGTTGAAAATAAATAACCATATTCCGAGCATTAGGATCCTTTGAAAGGTAATGTTATTTTTCGCTCATCTCTCCTCATCTCACTAACACACCAGTGGGAGGGGCTAAAATTTCAATGATGAAGTAAGCATTGATTTCTTCTGCGGAGGTGGTGTTTCACCTAGATTCCAATAAAGGGGTCATTTTTTGTGTGATATGGACTTAACAGTAATGCAACAACATGTGTGTAACTGTGTTAATTCTAATGCCTGATCTGATACTGTATGTAATGATTAATGTACAGTCAGACGTTCTTTGTCTATGTGTCAGTAAATCAAACCCGTGACTAAACAAGCAACTTCATGTTGTTTCTCTTAGTAGGATGAATCTAATTATTTAAACGGTGATTAAATTATATGATGATTAAATTATCTATATAAAGAAAGCGATCAAAGAATGGTCCCTTTACAATCGCTAGAGCTGTCAATCAAACAGCGTAAGTTTATCAGAGACTGAGTTCTGGACACATGACTAAACTCCTGTTTTATTCAACGAATCTCTTAGTTACATCGCGTTTACACTGTTGATGAAAGCTTTCTTTAGTGTGCAGAAATTGAGTTTCAGTGAGATCACTGCTTTCGTGCGCTCAACAACATGTCTGTGATTGGCTGTTCATCACTGCAACCTTTCATGCCACGATCTAAAAATAATGCCTTAGATCTAAATGTAATGCAACACTTTTCACGATTAGTTAACCTTGAGAGCTGTAATAGTAAAAACGCACTAAAAGAGAGAGTAATACTTGACTAATTTCAAATGGAAAGATGTCAGCCAATCACAGCAGTGGGCGTTTACACTGAAGTCTAACAGCAGACACGCCCCTTAAAACAGAGAGTTCAAATCAGAGGGCTAAAATCAGGATAGCAAAAATGACTTTTATTTCTAAATTATGGCAATTTTTGATGTAAAAATCATACTAACATTATAAGTGCACCCCAGGAAACATTATTAAACAATGCAGCTTATCCCCTTTAATGTTACTGGAATAACGTTAGCTCAGATAGACTGTGATCTAGGGTCAGTGTTCATGCAGAACTTCATTTAGTTCAGTAATCGCCATTAAATTCTTCCTGAACCGTGCTCGTTCAGATGGAGAATGTTCTGCTGCTCAATTTAAAGTTTGCAATGCAAGCAGTCATTACCGAGAGTCATTATTCCAGCCATTAGCCATAGCCGCGTGTTTCTTTGTGAGAGCTGAATCTCTGCGGGTTTAAACTCAGCGTTTCTTTCAACAAAAGAATAAAAGTTCGGTTCTGCTGAGAGAGAACAAACAAATGAAAGCATTAATGATTCGCTAATGACTTGCATCCAAGAGCTGATGTTTGCTGAATTCAGGTGAATAAAGCAGGTGACGAGAGGTTAAATACACTTTCTGGAAACAAACCTTAATATAATGGAGTCATTTCTATTCATGAAGATAAAGCAGACCGCAGACTTTCATCAGCACACGATTCACACGCGAAATGATTGAGCACCGGTGCAGATTTACCTCAGAATGATCTGTGTCCATTCGCGCGATAGAGTTTGGCCGTTGGACTTTTATTATTAAAGCACAAGCGCCACCTATTGGTGATTATTAGACTGTACTTAAAATTAAACGGAGAACATGTTTTTATTAGTACCTCAGAACTGCAGCTATGTCAATAATAACTTTGTTAATCCACTTTCCGGTTTATTCATCACAACATCAGTTATTTATAAGCAGAGAAAAATAGAAACTCGTACATTAATGAAATGCGCGCGAGAAATCATAACGCTCAATATGACGAATCGGATGTCGTCCCGCCAGACGCATGTTTGTTTTTTATTGAATGCGCTTTGCATTATGATTAAGTTTTGGCCCGATTTACGAATCTAAAACATTTTTAGGGATTCGAGTTTTTCCCCATTCAGGTAAACAAGAGGGTTTTCAGGACGGCTGTCAGGTGAACTTTTACAACTTAGGACTTTGGATTGTGTTCAAAATGAAATACTAGCCATGTTGTTATTGTTAACTAAAACTATTAGGCTAATATTTTGAATATATATATATATATATATAATTAAATACTATAGTGTTTTTGAACCATTCTATGGTAAAGTACTTGAATTAATTTGTTGTGGTAATTGGTTGCTGTGGTAATATAGTAATATAAACAAATTACTTTACCCAATACTGTACTCATTTTTCTACAACTATATGGTATATTATACTAAGATACACTACAGTTTACTGTAGTAAAAACTAAAGTATACTACAGTATTTATTACAGTTTTATCAGTTCACTATAGTTAATACTACAGTAGGCTGTAGCATTCATTAACAAAGTGTTGTAAATACTATAATATATACATTTAGTATGGTTCAAAAACACTAGGCCTATTTACTATAACTTTCTATAGTATTTTTAATGTGGGTAAATACTATAATAGTAGCAATAGTATGGAATAAAACAATTTAAAAGATAATTGTGAGTTTTTATCTCACAATTGTGAGTTTTTGCGATTGAATGAAAATCGTAAAAAAAAAATTACTTAAAATTACTAAAATAAAAACAAATTAAAGCTAAAAAGAAGAAAACAACACAATTAGCCTACTAAAACTGAAACTAAAATGCAAATTGAAAATATAAAAAAAAAGTTATTTTAAAATATTAATACACACTATAACAGTAGGCTATATAGGTAATACAAAAAATAATGTTTATAGAGGATGTTTTTTATACTAATAGGTTAATTTTGCTGTTTGTAAATGTATACGTTTGATTTTTCGGTCCTGGAGCAGTTTACGGTTCTATCCAGTAAACAACACTGGCCTCTGATTATAGTGTTTTGCTATGATTGAACATTAATGTTGTGACTGGATCTGTGTGTCGCCTGTAGTGAGTCTCCGGTGTGGGGTGAGGACCTTTTGACTAGCTGTGGCTTTCTGCTGTGTAAGGGTCTGATCTCAGGGCTTGACCTGATCTCCATCCGTCTGTCGTCCGGCGCTCGTCTCTTCTCCTTCCTCTCTCTGGCCTGGGGCTTCGTGGCCGACGTGGACATCGAGAGCGAACAGTTCCGTCAGATCGGAGAGCTGCGCTTCCTCCTGGGAACGCTGGTGCGTCTGGCATCCTTACGGATCTATCAGGGCAAACTGGCCTTCCTGCCTGCCGGAGACCAGCCGGAAACAGACTCCTCTTCTACCGCCGACAACCAGCTGCTTGACCACCTGCTTGTCCCGCTCGACCAGCCAGTCCCGCAAGACTGGACGGTCGTGGAGGAGCAGGATTTCGTCCTGGTGCTCGCCATGTTCCAATCGCACCTAAACGAGGAACTGATGGCGGCTCCGGACGCCCGAGCCGACGACGGGCTGATCCACCTGTTCTACGTGACGGCGGGAATCTCTCGGGCCACCCTGCTGCGACTCTTCCGGGCCATGCAGAGCGGGACGCACCTGGACTGCGGCTGCCCGCACCTGGTGTACCGGCGAGTGCGAGCGCTGAGGCTGGAGCCGCTGAGCGAGGCTGGCGTGATGACGGTGGACGGGGAGCGTGTGGAGTACGGGCCCGTTCAAGCACAAGTGCACAGAGGGGCGGCCCGTCTCATCTCCACATGACGCTGTTTTTAAAGCACAATCCGGACTGGCTGCCATTAAACTTGAACTTAATGTGTTCCTTTGTTTTATTAAAGAATTGTAACTTTGAGTGAATCTCACAAAAACAAGTCCAGGTCACATTTCACCCCAAAAACAAAAGAAATTACATTCCGCATTTAGAAAATGGACTTTTTAACATTTTAAAAATTGTTATTGCAATTTTTTTCTAATCTAATCTAAATAAATAAATACATTTATTTGGGTGAAATGTGAGCTGAACAGATTTCATGAGATTTTTTTCTGATGCTTGTGTATCTGAAAACTTATCCAGGTCAAATTTCACCCCAAAAATCAAAAGAAAGACATAAGATATTATATTTTGCATGAAAATGAAGACAACCATTACTATTTTTACATTGTGACATTATTTTCTGACCAATTAACATTTATTTATGAATTAAAAAAATCATTTCTGCAAATATAATAGGCCTATTTAATTTCTTCTGATTTTTGGCATGAGGTTTGTGAGATTCATGGTGTCTGATGCGCGAGCATCTGTATTATGCTGGAGTTTATGCTGCTGCGATGCACCAATCTTGATTTTCTGAAGTGCCAACGTTGAACATATGATATAGCTGTTCATCTTTATTTTTCTATGATAGAGCAAATGTTTTATGTTTGGTATTATTTAAGAGAGCATTGTAATGTGCTGCCTTCTGACCCTCCTAGGAAATTACAGCTCACTTACAATCTAAATCATAATGACATTTGTGGCTTTCTTCTGATTTTAAATGATAATGAATGCTTTGGGGATTTTTTTTCTCTCTCTTTTTCACTGATTGACAAATACAGGAAGGTTTTTAGTGATTTAATGCAATAAAATGAAGCACAAATAATGTGTGTAACTGGTGCTTGATCTGTGTGTTTTATTGCTCATGTGCTACAGCAGAGAATAATGGGAAATATTGTTTGATCATGCAAACCTGTCACACTTTATCACTGAATTGTTCATCAACAGCATATTAACTTTATTGTATAGTTAATACGGTAAAATGTCCTGTCAATGGTGAAACCTGACACCAATAACAATGTTTGGTTTGCTTCTATAAGTTACTAATTTACAATTTTGAATTATTAACAAACCAACAAGAAAATCAGCAGGATGTTCATAACAAGCTAAAGTTAGCCATTGATCATTCGCTTACATTCATTTTTCAGTTTAACCATCTTTTGAAATGTTAATATTTGAACTGATTTATGTAATGTTAGCAAACAACTATCCAACTAATACCATCACAGTATACGTACATTAAATTCAATCATAATACTTACCAATGCCTGTGCTGCTGTTTCTCCTCCAAGATGATGTCACTTCCTGGGTGATGTCATTAGTTAAAGGTTAAAAAAAAAAGTTAAATAAACATCCACTCATAACCAAAGCTTGCGCTTAAAATCACCCCTGTGTTCACTTCATTGTGAACTAATATGATTTCTGTGTTTTCAAATTGAGAGTTGGTAGTGATGTTCTGGGATTTAAAACAACAAATAAGGCATTCAGAAGTGCAGGTATTTGCATAAATTAGATTGAATAGTAGTGCAAAGGATCAATATGAAGAGATCGACTTTACTGTATATGAAACTTGAACATTTTGTTACAACCTTGTATGGACCATCCAGATGCAGACTAATGGACAGAATCCATATAGTTGGGCAACATGTGTTAGTGTCAGATTTGCTAACATGTTAAACATGGGTAGTCGATTTGTGTATGGATGATAATTTTCTTTGTTTTGAGACATTTGGTTTTTGCACAATATGTAACCAGAAGGGATTCTGTGGAGAGCTAAAACATGCAGAATAAAAGTGCTTTGATTTGTTTGCGAATCATGTGCATATGACTGCAACTGTACTGTGATATTTAAACCCCATTCTCTGTATACTTGATATATACAAATAGTTATATATTTTTCCAAGTCATACAATTTGTATGAAAAAAAAATCAAGATACACAATATTAACAAAGTTTCAGGTGGTAAACATATTTATGTGTATGTATATGTGTTGTCCTTATGTCTAAGTTCATAAATTTATATTATTATTATTATTAGGGTGGAATGGAAATTAATGCCTCTCGATATTTTCTTGTTGGTTGAAATTATTTAATGTTTCGGCCTTCATTATGAAGGTAATCTTTTGTTATGAAGCAAAATTGTGTTCAGCTCTACAATTCCAAACTGTTTTGTCAGCCAAAATCCTTTGGCCTAAATATTTACTTGAAGGTAATATTTTAATAATTTAACAACATTTGGATGTTCACAGTATTCTGATGTATGATGTTCAGGTACACAATTAAACTACATCAACTTTTTTGCAAGTGTTGTATTCTGATTTTATTTTTTATTATTATTTTATATTTATTTAATTGATAATTAGCTAAAACTCACAAACTCACTGCAGTTCCCTCGCAAACCCCAGGGGTTCACGAACTGCACTGTAGAGTGTCGACATCAAGTAAACTAGATTTATCTCTATCATTCAGAGATCGAATTTACTGTGTAGATATTCATATTTCCCAGTCACAAATAGTTTAAACAATACATAGACATTCCAGACAAAGTCAGTTTGGGTATATATGAAATAGTATCTTTTATTATATATGAAGATCAAGAAGAAGTTCAGCCCATTCATCAAGATGAACCAGAAAATAAAAAGTAACTGAAAAAGCATGTTAAGAACAAAGACAGGAAAAAATAAACACCTTAGCATGACATAAAAGGCTCCAGAGAACTTTTATCTTATATATGGGTATGGAAAAAAACCCTAGAACCAAATGTCCCTTGCTGTGCAGCACCTAAATCTGTTATCATTGTTTGTGTTGTCTTTATTATTATTTGGAGAACTTGTAGCTGGAATAGGATGGAGTATCTACGACGTCGGACGATGCAGCTGGGAGCAGGAGCAGCCCTGTGCTATGGTCCCTCTTGCATCGAGCCATCGCCTCCTTATATGTGATCTTTTCCCTCTTGATGGGGTCGGTCACATTCTTCACAAAGTTCGATTCATCCTGAAGTTGCTTGGCCGTGGATGCGTCGATCAGTTTTGCATCAACAGCATTCTGCAAGCCAATCCGACCTGCCCGGTTCGGGTCTACCAATCCGCCGGTCAGCAGCTGCGCCTCCATAAACCACATGGCACTATCATTGGGGATAAATCCCCTGCGGCCAGCTTCTCCCACTGACATCCGCTCTTTGGACACGGATCTTCAAAACCAGTAAAGGCCTTCTGGGCACTGAGGAGTTTCTGAAGCTGGCTTGAATCGATCAATCCTTGCTGTGCCGCCTTGTGAATGGACACCTTGTCCTTCTTGTTCAGGTCAACAATACCTCCAGTGGCAGCCTGAGCTTCCAGAAGCCTCATCGCTGTGTCTTGATCAATCAGTTTGCGTGTTAGGGCACTTCGTACGGACATGCGGCTCTCTGTGGTTATGTCTAGAATGCCAGAAATTGGGAGAGTTC